>JAVTVY010020067.1:0-82452 GCA_036873755.1 Hanleya hanleyi
GTCTCTCAAACACAAAAGAAAAAGGTGTTACAGAAAGGCGGCTTTCTCGGGGCCATCTTAGCACCGTTGGCCGCTTCCGTGTTGGGTCCAGTATTGGGTGGACTCTTCGGCCGACAATGAACCACACGACAAAAATGGAATCACCCTACCCTGTCCCACCTACGGTGAAGACCATAAACACCCTCGATGGAGAGATGCAACAGATCTTACAGAGACCGGGGTTAAGCGACAGTGAGAAAGTACAACGGTACAATGAGACGCTTCAACGGTACATGACGTTCATGGACCAATACAAAACTCGCTCTACCCCAGCAACAGCACCACCACCACCACCACCACCACCACGACAGACCGCCGACCTCAGCACCGTTCCAACAGCCGGGTGGGGTAGCCCCCACAGCCCCACAGTGGGTGGAAGACGAAGTGCTGAAGAGTGTACCTGCATCGTTCAAGAAACAAGCTGGCCTGGTATTACAACGGATGAAACAGAATCCTAACATGACTTGGAATGACAAAGGCGAACTCCTGGTACAGAATCAGGTGGTCCCCGGCACCCACATGACGGATTTAGTGAATGATCTGATGCGTCAACGCAGATCGCACACCGATCCTCGAGGATGGGATGTCTTCGCTCAAGGCTTGAAAGACATGCATGTACCACAGGAATTGGTGGGGAACCCCCAGCGCTGGGCCTTTATGCAATCACCGACTCGTGCACCACGACTCTCACCACAACCTTCTTGGGAAGCCGACTGGGAACCGGAGTCACCCCCCAAAACTCCACCACCATCACCACCACAACGGGCACCTTATTTTCAAACCTTTAAAAAACCACCCTCGATCAGGACACCCCACATCTCCAGAGCCGTGACACGTAGCAAGTCAACGCGACGAACACGACGCCGGACACAACCGCCCAAGGCCTGGAACACCTATTAAAACCAACAGCAGCAGCAGGACAGCTCAGTCGCCATGTTTTACCTGACCCTACCCAGTAACAGTTCGCTGGATGTGTTTCCTGACAACACCGTGGCCAAGTACGTCACCCAGTTACCACAACCGTTACATTTACCTGGACGCTGGGAATGTGCCCTCGTGGATATCCAATACCCTTACTCGTGGTACAACGTGCGAGCCAATGAAGTGTGGTACGAGGTCACCTACGAAGGCAAAAACACCCGACTCACCCTGCCCGAAGGCCAATACGATACCCCCAAAGAGTTCATGGGTGGGCTGTCAAGACTGATGCATTATAAGGCGCTACGGGGGGTGACGGATAGTGCAACACGCCTGATAGCCTTGCGCTTCAAGAAAAACGTGTTCTTCGATGTCAACGTACACAACGACAAGGCACAGCTTACCGTCACCGATACCGTGAATGTGAAACTCAGTCCTACACTACAGCAAATGCTGGGTTTCGATCTACAGACGTTCGCTGGTCCCTCCCAACACCATGGCGAGATGCCGATGGATATGAAGTCGGGTATGTACGGACTCTACGTCTACTCGGACGTGGTGGACAACCACATCGTGGGCGATATCAACACACCTCTGTTACGGGTGGTCCCCATTAAAAAGACGTATGGAGGTCAAGTCACCCACAGTTTCACCCACATGCTCTACTTGCCCGTACGACAAACTGACATCAACACGATCACGGTGGATATAAGCGATGACACGGGACGACCGGTGGCATTCGAACGAGGAAAAGTGGTGCTGACACTTCATTTTCGACAAGCACGTGCTCCCCACTTTGCATAATGAAAGTACCTTACGAATGCGATGCACGCAGCTATGCCGACTATTATGCCCCACAGGCCGGGGGTGGCTTTCCGGTCTTTAGCGGTACACGCATGCAACGAGGACATGGACTGGGGAACATACTCGGCAGCATTGTGAAAACGTTCCTGCCCTTGGTGACGCCTGGGGTGAAAGCAATGGGCAAACAAGCGGTACGCAGTGGACTGCAAGTGGCCGGTGATGTCTTGGGGGGTACGGCACCCAAAGAATCCTTGAAACGGCGGGCCAAAGAAGCGGGAGGCGTCTTGGTGGCCAAAGCACAACGCACCGTAGGGAATAAAAGAGCTGCCCCACCGAGACCACGCACCAGTCGACGACCGACCCAGCGACGACGCACATCGAAGAAGACAAAGGATATCTTTTCTTAAAACATGTCCTTAATCCACGCCGAGTCCTGCCCCTCCACCAACAGTGAATTTGATTTGTGGACCGTGCCGCCCACACAGACCAGTGTCGAACAAGGATTATGGGTGGAGCATCTCCCGCTCTCCAGCATCAACGAAACCGGGCCCATCGAGTTCACCATCAGTAATGCGGATACGGCCTATGTGGATTTAGCCCATACCTACTTGTATGTGAAAGCCAAGGTGGTCAATGGAGCTGGCACCAGAATCGCTGACCAAGCAACGGTGGGCCCGACGAATCTCTGGCTGCACTCGATGTTTCAGCAGGTGGATATTTTTCTCAGCGACAAACTCATCAGTGACTCCACCAACACGTACCCCTATCGAGCCTACATCGAGACACTGTTGTCGTATGGCCGAGAGGCTAAAAAATCTCAGCTGACAACCGCTTTATTCTACAAGGACACGCCCGAGCACATGGACACGGCGGACAATGGGGGATATAACAAACGGAAGGCTTTCACTGCGAACATTGCCTCGGTCGATATGATGGGTCGACTGCATGCAGACATGTTCATGCAAGACCGGTACCTCTTGAACAAGATCCCCATCAAAATCCGACTGATACGGGCGCCTCCGACCTTCGCCTTGATGGCCACTAACGTAGAGGGGCATGCAGCGGACTATAAGATTGTCATCCAAGACGCAGTCCAGTATGTCCCTGCTTATGTATTGAACCCAGTATTGTTCGACCGCTGATTGGTTCTTTTTCTCGACCGCTGATTGGCTCTTTTTTCTCGACCGCTGATTGGTCCAAATGGACCTGCCCATCTTTCCCAGGTTCATTTACAATCCCCTTTTTTGTGCTCAAGCTCTGACTATAGCGATGCCGCAACATTGTCTCATTGGACATTGGACCGTTTGACCTGGAGCTGACCCTTTGACCTTTTGACCCGCGTCCGCGCGGGCACTGCCGGGGATGACGCGTGATGACGCGCGCGCGCGCGCTGCGTGCTGGGGCGGGCCAGGCCAGTGGAAAACACCCCGGCGGTTGAACATTGGAACTCTTGTGGGTTTGGAGGATGAACATACGGACGTCTAAGGGGAAAAATTGGAACTCTTCTATGTTTGGAGGTAGTTTTTAGTGAAAACCCGGAAGTGACGTCACAACCCACGTGACCTGCGTATATACTCCTGTAAAATAGAGCCGATTTTATTTCTTTGGAGGGGCAAGGTCAATAGGACTTGCGCTTTTTATGCTACTAAACTGTGAAGTAGATTACATCTTACATAGGCCTTAAGGCCGTGATATGCATATGAAGTATTCTGGGGCATGGTCAGTACTTCCCAATTTTCCCTTCGTCTACTACTCGCCGATTTTTTATTTTTTTATTTAACGCAGTTTCCACCGAGGCCGTGTCTTGGCCAAAACCGATAATGTCGGTGTGAATTTCAATGGATGTAGGCGAAATAAACGTAAGCTATCCTTCTATCACACACAAGCTCATGTTGGCCGCTCTCAAATTTTCGTACAGGCCTTATTGCGAGAACTTGTGCGAGACGTGTGCACGAAAACTACGTGCGAAATCAGGCCTATTTTCTCATCGCATGGGCGGAAACAACTGCCGATCTAAGGAAAAATATTACCTCAAAGGCAGCAACCGAATTAGCAATGTAAGCCTGAACAATTATATTTTCATCCCTTGAAGACTGTCGAATTACCCACACCACCCCAAATTTATAAGCCGATATTCTATTCTGTGAAAGCTGGGTGTGATGAAAACGCACTAGTCACACGTGCACTCGCAACAATTCGCAACAGTGTAATGAAATGTGTTCATTTTTTAGGCGCTCATTTTCTACGACCTATACAGCCAACGTGGTTTATTAATATGCACACACATATCTTTTTCTTATAGTTCATTGGCTGAACACCCTCTGTTTTACCACACCCACCCCACCCCACTGTGCCTGCTGGAAATATGGGCGCCAACAAAGAAAACCTGTTCCTGGGGGAACTACCCAAGCGATTGATCCTGGCCTGTGTGGAAAATACCAGTTTCAGCGGAGCCTACCCAGAGAATCCGTTTGACTTTCAACATTTCGGCATCAATTTTGTGGCCCTGCATGTGGATGGACAACAGGTGCCAGCCACGGCCTTAACACCGAACTTTGGGCGGAGGAATTTCATTCGAGCCTATCAGAGCCTGTTTACAGCCACCGGTCAAATCAACCAGGACGAAGGGAATATGATCAGTCGGGAGGACTACGCGAACGGATACACGTTGTTCTGTTTCGATCTGACCCCCACCTTAGAGAACGACCATCAGCTGGCCCTGGCCAAGCAAGACAACTTACGGTTGGAAATCCACTTTGCACGAGCCCTGGCGACAACCGTCAATGTGATCTGCTACGCCGAGTTTGACAACATCATTCAAGTGGACAAGGCGCGCAACGTCCTGTGTGACTTCTCCACCTAAAATGGATACAGACCAGATAACCACCGTGCTGGAGAATGACCCAGAGACACGTAGGGTCTTTCAAGGGGTGTTCGCCCGAGATGTGTTTCCATTAGACCGTATGTATCCTGCTGCTTACGTTCTCAACACGGACCCGATGGATCGACCTGGTGAACACTGGGTGGCCGTGTACTTGACAGAACAGCAGGGCGAATACTTTGACCCGTACGGCCTGCCACCCCTCCATCCCGATTTAACAGACTTCATGGATCAAGGCACAGAGACGTGGTGCTGGAACAGTCAAACGTTGCAAAGCCTGACCAGTGGCGTGTGCGGACAATATTGCTTGTTTTACCTGTACCATCGATGCCGGGGAAGACCCTTATCTACCATCGTACAGATGTTTGACGAGTACCCCCAGGCCGAGGACCGCGATGTACTCGTCTATGACTGGGCCGCCCATCATTTCATGACAAGTTAATGACAAGCCCCTCGTTCTGGGCTTAAGTTTACAAGCCCCTTGTTCTGGGCTTCAATGTACAAGTCCCTTGTTCTGGGCTTCAGTTAATTACAAGCCCCTTGTTCTGGGCTTCAGTTTTCACGTGGTTGTTCTCACGTTGTTGTTGTTCAATGAATAAAAAAAATGAGATCTCACCAAAAAACCCTGTCTTGTGTGTTTTATTCCTAATGCATCAATGCCCAATGTGGAGATTCAGTCAAATTGAAATCAGTGGTGTAGGATGGGGCCAAAATGTAACCCATCAAGTTTAGAATGCAAGAGCACTATAGTAAAAATAGAGAGCCAATGAAATCAGCCCACAGACCAAGTACGTGTTTTTGGTCTAGGTTTGGAGCGGGCATTTCATTGAGGTACGTGTATACGGTGAGTGAAAAGACTCGTCCAACACGTATAGATTATGTTGATGACTATAAGTTCTAGGTAACCCATCAAGGTTAGAATGCAAGAGCACTATAGTAAAAATAGAGAGCCAATGAAATCAGCCTACAGACCAAGTACGTGTCTTTGGTCTAGGTTTGGAGCGGGCATTTCATTGAGGTACGTGTATACGGTGAGTGAAGAGACTCGTCCAACACGTATAGATTATGACTATAAGTTCTATGAGCATAATGCATGAAAGTGGCTTTGAACACCGTATTAGCCAATCAGTGACCTAGAATGGAGCCAAAGGTAACCCATCCATGTCCAGAAAAACATTACCCGGGTGTACAAGAACCCAGATGTAGGCGCGGACGTCAGCGAAAGCACACCGTGGGTACCCCAATTCGATTGGCTGATTGTTCGACCGCTGATTGGTTCTTTTTCTCGACCGCTGATTGGCTCTTTTTTCTCGACCGCTGATTGGTCCAAATGGACCTGCCCATCTTTCCCAGGTTCATTTACAATCCCCTTTTTGTGCTCAAGCTCTGACTATAGCGATGCCGCAACATTGTCTCATTGGACATTGGACCGTTTGACCTGGAGCTGACCCTTTGACCTTTTGACCCGCGTCCGCGCGGGCACTGCCGGGGATGACGCGTGATGACGCGCGCGCGCGCGCGCTGCGTGCTGGGGCGGGCCAGGCCAGTGGAAAACACCCCGGCGGTTGAACATTGGAACTCTTGTGGGTTTGGAGGATGAACATACGGACGTCTAAGGGGAAAAATTGGAACTCTTCTATGTTTGAGGTAGTTTTTAGTGAAAACCCGGAAGTGACGTCACAACCCACGTGACCTGCGTATATACTCCTGTAAAATAGAGCCGATTTTATTTCTTTGGAGGGGCAAGGTCAATAGGACTTGCGCTTTTTATACTACTAAACTGTGAAGTAGATTACATCTTACATAGGCCTTAAGGCCGCGATATGCATATGAAGTATTCTGGGGCATGGTCAGTACTTCCCAATTTTCCCTTCGTCTACTACTCGCCGATTTTTTATTTTTTTATTTAACGCAGTTTCCACCGAGGCCGTGTCTTGGCCAAAACCGATAATGTCGGTGTGAATTTCAATGGATGTAGGCGAAATAAACGTAAGCTATCCTTCTATCACACACAAACTCATGTTGGCCGCTCTCAAATTTTCGTACAGGCCTTATTGCGAGAACTTGTGCGAGACGTGTGCACGAAAACTACGTGCGAAATCAGGCCTATTTTCTCATCGCATGGGCGGAAACAACTGCCGATCTAAGGAAAAATATTACCTCAAAGGCAGCAACCGAATTAGCAATGTAAGCCTGAACAATTATATTTTCATCCCTTGAAGACTGTCGAATTACCCACACCACCCCAAATTTATAAGCCGATATTCTATTCTGTGAAAGCTGGATGTGATGAAAACGCACTGAGTCACACGTGCACTCGCAACAATTCGCAACAGTGTAATGAAATGTGTTAATTTTTTAGGCGCTCATTTTCTACGACCTATACAGCCAACGTGGTTTATTAATATGCACACACATATCTTTTTCTTATAGTTCATTGGCTGAACACCCTCTGTTTTACCACACCTACCCCACGTGGGTGTATGGGAGGGAGAAATTAATCTACCGTCACACCCCAGAAACAGAAAACCGCTGGGGTGTCGACACCATGACACCAGGAAGAGCCAGGAAACATGTGTGTGTGTGCCGTTGGCCGAAATCATTAGCTTGATAGTTTAGTGTTTTCATTTCATTCATGTGGTAAACTGAAGACCGGATTTATACCGATGGAAATATCTGTGAATTTCGAAAAAATCTGTGACAAGCCAAGAAACAGAAAACCGCTGGGATGTCGACACCAAACCAGGGAGCATGTGTGTGCCGCTGACCAAAATCATTAGCTTCATAGTTTAGTGCGTTCATTTCATCCATGTGGTATACTGAACACCGGATTTACCGATGGAAATATCTGTGAATTTCGAAAAAATATATATGGAATGAGATTCGTGGTGATACCCATATTTTTTTTAGGATACGAATGCATCGTGATGAAGGCTTCATGGTGTGTTATACCCACCTAGGAAAAAAACAGCCCCCAGATATGCATCAAACGCCCGGGAGTATGGAATATAGGTATACATCTGGACTAAACTCTTTTATCAGGTAAGCTAGACTTTGGTACTATACTTGCGTTGAAACCCATGCAGACAACCTATTCAAATTTCAATGCATTGGCAACATAGCGTCGCACGAAATATACGCGCCCCTGTTGACCAGGATTTTTTTATACTCCCACAACAACAGACAATTTGAAGACAATTTTCTAGCGGGGTATTTTCTTGAACATAATTGCTGTAATATACTCTTCTTTTTGTGGACGCTAAATATAGGGGAGAAAATGGCAACATTGTGACCAAACCATAACAGTTGACAGCTGTAAAAATAGATACCGTGGCATAAAATGAGAGAGAACATTTCAATGTGCCAATTTTCGAGATGAAAATTTTTTCTTGACGAAATAGAAATGAACGCGAATCTATATTCTACAAAACATTTTTTCTTGACGAAATAGAAATGAACGCGAATCTATATTCTACAAAACACTAGAAAATATTAGCGTAGGTGAATTTTTTAGACTCATTTTAGACTGTTTTGTGCTTTCATCGAAAGTGAAAACACATCTCGAAAAGTGTGTAGCAGTGTCGATATAAATCTTCAACCTAGATGTAAAAATAGATACCGTGGCATAAATTAGAGAGAGCATTTCAGTACACCTCAAAAAATGAAACCTGGATCCTTCATCTCGAGGGGTCGCAAGTTCGATTCTTGCTTTCATTATGTGAGTATGTGTTGGACATGTGATCTTTAAATTTTATTATCACCAGACTAGCTTGAATGTTTTATGAACGCTAAATGTAGGGAGGGGGGAAAATGGCAACATTGTGGCCTAACCATAACAGTTGACAGCTGGAAAAGATGTAAAAATAGATAAAAATTAGATAGAGCAGCTCAATACACCTAAACGGTATAGTTCAACCCCACCCCCAGCCCAACCGATAGATAGAGCAGCTAAATACACCTAAACGGTATAGTTCAACCCCACCCCCAGTCCAACCAATGCCCCCTCCCCTAAGCTTCACTTGGATACCTCACTCGACCCCATCGGACCATTTTATCTAGGGACTACTTTTTCTCCGCGGAAGGTTTTTCCCGCGACCGAATCACCGCCAGACATGACCGCGGATGAATACATCTTTCACAGCCGCCATCTTAAGCCCACCACCCACCACCCACCACCACCACAGCCGCCATCTTCAACCCACCACCCACCACCCACCACCACCACAGCCGCCATCTTAAACCCACCACCCACCACCACCACAGCCGCCATCTTAAACCCACCACCCACCACCACCACCACAGCCGCCATCTTAAACCCACCACCCACCACCCACCACCAGCCGCCATCTTAAACCCACCACCCACCACCACCACAGCCGCCATCTTAAACCCACCACCCACCACCACCACAGCCGCCATCTTAAACCCACCACCCACCACCCACCACCACACATGACCCCATGTGACACAATACGCGCTTCTGATTGGCTGTCGCGTGTGACCTCCACGTGTCCTCCACAAAATATGCAAATTTCCGGGGTCAAAGGGACTCCAAATACTCTTTGTATACTACTCACGCCATTCAAATTTCCGATCATACTCATTGAAGCCTCATTGATAATGGTCGATCTTTGGATCGACAAAAAAAACGGAGTGCAAAAACATCACTGCTACTAACCCTGTACTACTTTTCCACTGTAAATGGTCTTACTCATTTACCGTTTAACTGGCCTGGACATGATCAGTTAGGTCGGCCTTGCGGAGTGATATCCTAAAGGGATTTTACTAATCCGGTTTTGCAGCTGGGTTGTCATTCACAGCCGTCAGTGAAACACAGCCGAGATATGCGTGTTCGTGTTGTCGCTGCTCGAGTAAACACAGGTGAATTGTGCCCGCTGAGCGCTTGACGCGGCGTCCATAGTAACTGCAAAACTGTGGTCGTATACACCTACACCAGTACTGTACTGAATGCGACCCACCAAAGAACATACGTACAAACAGTCAAACATTCCATTACAAGTGTTAAGGACAGAATTGCCTACCTCTAAACAGATGTTGATAACACCGACAGGTTGCATGTTTGACATGCAGTGATCATGAATACTAACAATGGTAACAAGTGTCGGTGACAGAATGATTTCCAGAACACCAGGACGAATCGGCATGTGGTACAAGATTAGTAGTTAACTCTCTTCACATTTATCAGGAAGAAAACGAATATTCCAAGGACTGATCTCGTAAATTCATTTGGATTTCCTCGGTAAGTTTATAGATAGTTTAACCTGTATATCAATATTAAAACTGGCGACCACACTATGGTATACGGTACTGAACGAACCGACCGTAAAGCATGCATGCATACAACAAATTCAATATTGTATATAACATATTATCTATCATTTACTTTATAAATGACTACCATAAATTTGACTATTTCTCCGCATTTTGGAACATTCAAGCACGATTCAGTTTTGAAAGATACACACACGATCCATCTTTGTCCTATACTTTAGTTTTAACAATTAATATATTATGGTAATACAATCGATAAAAATATAAATATTGACCTAATTAGCTATACTAGTAATTTAATATAAATACATGACATTCTTTATTAGATATAATAATTTATTAACATTCCACAGTACTTCAAAACATTACATACAAAACTTAATATTGTGTTGGCTTTCAGTTAAGGTTAGTATTCCCTGGTCAGCTACATATATAGTAGCTATACTTAAACTGAGCAATAAAGATATTGTGCAGCAGCTGTCTATACTCGCATAATTTCTGTACGTGTGGTTTCCGTTTCCCCCAATATGGTATTATAATATGCCATCATAAAGTGACTGCCACATATTGTGATGGTAGGCAAATCAGAACGGTCGCGACATCGTAATGTCGGCCGTGCTCCATAAAATTGGCCTTTGATCCTTTATATTACACCATAAATCATAACCGTCTTTACGAGGCACATTTTATTAACTTATAGATTATACAATAACAACATTGGCCTGTTTCAAAAGGCCTCTCTAAGTAAGCTTGTCTACGGTGGCTCATATATGACATGCCAGGCATGCGAATTTCGATTTATATTTTCGGGACTTTCCACATGGGTTAGAACATGTTCCCCTTTGTGTAAATCTTCATATTCAACTGCATGAATCCAAGGACATTTGACAGTTGAGAAAAGAACTATCGTAGCGGTTTCAGGGTCTAAAGATTCAGAATGCTATAGGTGTCCGATTTTAATTAGGGAACGAAACGAACACGAATACCATAGGTAAAGATGAAAGGATCATATTTTAAAGAAATTATCTTCCTGCAAATGAAGTCCCGGTGAAGAACTATGGGCATATGCTGTAATCAATTGACCAATTCACCTGGACCGGTATATATTAATATTTGATGCTTCCACGGACCGTGTTCGTTCACAAGGATATTTAATACACAAGTAAGCTTACCAGGCCTGCGGCATAACTCGTATAATTGGAACCGAATTGTTCATTTTGTATACCAGCATCGTAGCTGCCATACATGCAGAGGTACTTGAGTCGATCCTTCTCTGACATGGTGCCAAGCTGAGGACTTGTTATATTAACATGGAAACTGAATTGCATGCAGAGTGCATATTACACAAATTAATATTTCAAACGCTGCACAGAAATGGTGAGAGATTGCTTGGTTGTATGCTCCCTTTATCAGGCTGCGGGGTATTCATCAGGTAACTATAAAACTTATTCGTCAAGTAGTCAGAAGCTCAGACAAGAATGTTACACAAAACAGCACATACACATCTGACAGACAGTGCACACCTACATGATACTGACCATCTTCCGTGTAAGTTTCGAAGCTGTCCGTGAAACAGCAACCCAGATATAGACCAGACAAGCATGTTGAATTGATTTCAAACATGTTCACCAATTAATAAAAACGATACAACCTGGACAAAAAAGTACTAGGATACATTAACATTACCGATAAACGACAATAACTAGTGGGAAATCACCGGAAGGGGTATAAAACTCTAGAGTGCATATCCACAAGGCACTACGCACTGGAACAGGCTAAGTGAATTATTTGAAATTCACAAAACAAATTCCGCGATAGAAGATGGGGAGAGGGAGAAAAAATTCAGCTCTATTTCAGCTATACAGCGATTTGAAGAGAGTAAATGTATGTAGCATTTCCTTGCCTGTCGACATACGTAGTGAAAGTTGCTTAAATAAACTTTGCAGAAAAATGTGTTCCAGGCGACAGGAAAATACCCGTGTGTTGATAAACCAAAATTGTATAACATGGCAGAGACAAACCTATTGACCAACTCATACACGCTAGCTAGCAGACCGCTTGAAGCGCTTCATTGGATACAACACGAAATTCCTATTGAAGTCAAGTTCGCCGGTCTAAGTGCTTGATATCGATTTCAGTCCGATCGATTGGAAATATATGGTTTATATAGCACACACATGCTTATCGCCACCCTACAGTTGAGAGTATTTGTATAACACCAGAATAGTAGGCGCTACAGCCTGTATGGAACGGTTGATTATTTAAATTACACCATTATCACTCAGCACAGGTAAGCACAGGGTTGCATGTTAATGTTGAGATTACTGATAAAATGCTTATTTCACAGCTACATGTATAGACTTATATACTGGAGCTATGAATTCAGCGCTCATTCTTTTGTATTGATGATGGTATATATATTTTAAAGACCATCTTAACACCACAACTAGGTTAAGATTGCCCTACTTTAACAGGCCAAACGGATTTGGAGATTTTTTTTTACACCATTTTGATCACAGTCATTTGGCTTCAAATTCCGTGTAGTCGTTGTTCGGCGGATCCAGAGACAATTCATTGGGGGCGACTATCACAGCCCAATATTCCTCACCATTTCAGACACCACAATGTCAGTGGATATTATAAAAATGTGTACCTCACTCCTACTATATAGCATGTTGAATAAGACACATGTATAGTCTCTCTCGAGCCTTTCATTACTATATCATTATTTTCTCTAATGTTATTCATATCCGCCACTGTCTAATATATATTGTACTGAAACATAGTAGTTCCCCACTTGAATTTCTGTGCTTGGAAACACAGTCACTTTCTTCCGGGTCCATCTGAGTAGTGAGAGTGCATGTTTTGTCCGGTGAATATTGAACACGAAGTGTGACGGCGCTTCCGGTTCCGGTCAAGTAACCCTGTACGCGTGCGCACAGCAAATACCGGTGCTCAGGTTCAAAGGTCGCTTCCGATCACGTAACCGGAACCGAAAGAGACGTGACAAAGGACTGTTTGTTTGTCTGTACTAGGAAATAGTAAAGAAAAGCCTGAAAACATCTGGTATGTGTGCGCGTGTAAGTGCGTGTGTATGTTGGTGTGTATGCGTGTGTGTGTGTCCTATGCAGCCTATGCAGCGCGGGGAAAGGGAATATCCGGGGAACTTCCCTTCACTGAGAAGTCGGTTCGACCTCTGGATACAATACCACGTTAAGCTTGATGGCATTATGGCGTTATACGAGTAGTTATACCGCTCGGTCTAACGGATCAACAAGCGAGCGAAAAAAATTGACCACTCAGCGAGCCCGAAAAGAACCATTCTGATAGCTGTCACTAAAATCAATGCCCAGCAAAAATTGCGGTGCATGGGACATGGCTATTACCAATTTTAATCAAGTCTTTGTGGTGTGTGTTGATCTATCCAGAGGGCGGGGAATCGTCATTCTCCATATAACAAAAATAGCTGGTCCCCGACATAACCCAGCTGAGCTGCTGAGTGGCGAATCCATGAAATGTTCTGAGTGGTGTGGTAATCCTCTTCTCCGGGGTACAAAATGCTCATACAAGTGAGTGATTTATGCAATAGGCATAAGCTATATGCCTTGTACCATGTTTTAGAGGGTCTCGCCTGCAGTCTTGTATGACGGACGTGGTCTGAATTATCACGTGACTGTGACGTCATCAGTAGTAGAGAAAGCACAGTCGGATACGTACTCCGGCGGATGAAAAGTACGCCCTGATTCACTTGCGCATAGGGTGTCATGTGAAGTGAGTGAACTCTCGTTATGTACAGGGCCCTGACCGCTTTTGGTCGGGGCATAGTCGCATGCGCACCAGGAAAGTAGTAGGGAAATGGGTCATGTTCGAAGATGCGCATGCACATGATGTGGGTTGTGAGGTCTTGATACAATCAGTATACAGAGTAGAGTCAACCACGTCAGGCAGTCTCAAGAGATGTGTTTACTGGTGCAATGGGGACGATTAAGTGGTTGGTGAACTGCGCATGCGCACTCGGCAAGGACGCCTGTGGTGGAGGACTTGGAGTGTAGGTGACCCAAACATGGTTAAAATGGGGCATGTGTTGGGTCCTATCGAAACTCTCGTGGTGTAGAGCCAGACTGGGTGCTGATTTGCCCTCTCACGTCATTGTGTGCATGCGCGATAGAAAGAGCCGTCTGTTGTGGGAGTTTTCTGGCAGTCGTGGTCAATTATTTGTTTGCAGCAAAATATAGGGTTTGGGGATGCTGTGATGGAGAGGTAGCTTCTCAGGGTGTATTATGAGCGTCATGGGCAATATTAACCTTGCTAACCATGTTTTGTAACCCTAGTGAAATAAAGTATCTCTGTCTATCTCCCTATCTCTCTATCTTATTCATCTATCTTATTTATTTGCCTGCCTGTCTGTCTGTCTGTCCGTCTCTAGGGTTGACATTAGCCCGGGAAATGTATTGTGCGTTGAGTTATATTTGAGATCTGTCGTGGTCTACAATCAAACTACAGTGCTGGTCCCCTCGATTGGTGATGTCATGGTGCGCATGTGCAGCGCAAGAGTAGTAGTTTTGGAGGTATAAGTGGGCCATCCTTGGTTCGAATATGTCGTGTTTCGTACCCTATTTGAGCTCTTATCGAGTAAAATCAGACTGGGGGAATGATACGCGCATGTGCACTCGGGGAGTAGTAGAGAAAGGGTAGTATCGTAGATGCACATGTGCACGGAGTATTATTTGAGACCGTGCATGTTTGGTGTGACTGTGTAGGTGAATGACCACTTGCTCTTGTCGTATTCATGCATATTCTTTTTTATCGCATCATGTCATGTCTGGTAAACGTGCGTCTGCACTCAAGACAATAATAAGCCATGTTGACGGCTGAACGTCGACTGAGCAGGTCTTACGGATAGGTTGGCTTTATGGACATGAGTTACGCCCACCCATACGCTTCAGTGACACTCTAGGATCACCGGTTCAACCCGGTCTGAAACATAACACCGCGAAATGTTCAATACACTGCCTGTCGTTGTATTTGACGAAGAAACTCTTACCGATCAAATCCGCTTGCCTTTGGCCATCTATACCTCCAACGATGGAAAATGTTGGCGGGCAGCTCGATGTTAAGATATATGTGTCTTGATTTTTTTTTAGCCATTCCTAAACTAGGATACGCCGGATTCGCTGGGGCTTGTTCGCTCTGTTGGAGGGCCGCCAATATACTATAGGAGGTCGGACTCCCGGGCCTATAATACAACGTATCCATCACCTTCTCCCAGCTCTTCATTGATGTCGGCCAGCGGTTGTCAACCTTTGGGTCAGAGGGTAAGTCAGGACATCACGGTAGGTGGTAGAGGTGAGACCGGATAGCCCGGATTGTCCATCTCTCCATCCTCCGTTTTATAGATGCGATTGATAATTTGTTCATTGGGTTTCGGCAAGTGCGTTCACCATGTCACGAGACCGGGCCAACTGGAGGACAGATCAGTTATCCTCCGTAAACAGCTGGTTCACAATAGGCGCCGCCTTTTAGAAACCGTTCATAGATCGGGGTTTAGGGCAAAGCTCCTGGCAAAAGTGCGAAGAACAGACAACGCTGTACGTATATCGCATTCTCAAGGTGAATCATGTTGCCGTCCAGCTCACCGCTCAACATCCGTTTCAATTTGGTCCAGCCGTCACGGTGGGTGTGGTGTTAGGATCCGAGTAACAGCTTGCCCGTTCTTAATGGTGACTTTATCTTGATAGAAATGTAACTCCACCTCGGGTGTAAGGGTAATGTTGGATGGTAGGACACACTACATGATTGAGCGATGATAATGACCTGGCTTCTTGGGCTACTGGGCAAAAGAGAGTACCGACCTTCAAAATACGGCCTATTCATGAGCCCAACCTCCGGATATTGGCTTTAGGCCACCCCAATTTTATTGGTTCACTTTGCGACTCGGTGGAATTAGAGTGGCCGAAAATACGACGATTTGATTGCTTCTTTTCTGGCTCTCTTCCTTAGCTGATTGGTCGCTAGCTCGAGCGGTATATCTCCCGCGTCTTGCTAGAATACTACGAGGCTTAACCTGGTCGTGTATGCAGACGACGAACGGACTTTTCGGTGAAGGTAATTTCCCCGGAGATTTATGGTGTATTCATCTCTGTGATGAGCCTTATATTGTAAATACGTGGTAAGGGAGCAGAAGTTTTGTATTTTTTTTTCTATAATCCGGAATCGAGAAAGCGCATGCTCACACGGGCGGGATCAAATATCGCTTCCATTGAAGTAACCGGAACCAGAAGTGACGTCACAAATAACCCGGATATTGCACTCAGAGGTCAGCGGTCAAGCGGATAAAAGGTGTACTTCTACACTACTCACCTGCAGTCATTTCAAGATAATCAGCAATCAGTAATGTTTTACTTATTTACCTTCACAATCTTGTAAATATAAATAACAGCGACAATAAAATAGGCCTACCATTTAATTTTATTAGCATGTTCAAAACTGTAAAATGTATCATCAAAGCCTGAACAAATAACTGGATTGAAAATCTTAGCGTACGGGTCTCTAGTCTGGTAGATCATTACCGTACGTATATCATGGGCGTAACGCCAAATAAGAAGCAGGGGGCGACTAATGAGTGACATTTTTTCACTACGCGCAGCCGTGAATTTGATAACCCATATAAAATCCATGATGCAGCAAGTAGCATTAACAAGAACTCGTTACCTCAATGTTAATGTATAATACCACGTTACAATTGCGTAATTATTCAACCGCTTTGCTAATAGTAGTTAAGCTTGTATTTTAACGCCGTGTGTAGAGGGGATCGAGGGGTACGCTCATATCAGAGTTGTCGTGTTTCCCATGAACGTAAAGCGTATACTTCGCCATTCCTACCTTTCATCCATGTAATTTTGAATTTGTTTCTTCTGACCATACACTATCAGAAGGATTGGGTATAGACGTGATGTACCCAAAATAGTTGGGTCATTTACAAAACGACCCAAAAAGTTTTGGTCAAAATTGAAAATATCTGCCAATTTGACCCAATCCAAACTGTATCGTGTAGAGAAATTACCCAAATTATGCTGTAATACTTAGTCGATATTGCCGTAAACGGCGTCGACTGATGTTGCAAATTGGACCTTGTTTGTTGTAAAAAAAATTGTATATCTTAATTTCGGCGTTCAATCTAGGTAAACCAAGATGGTAAATCAGGGGAATATTCCGTGATATTATATCTGAGTTTACTGAGATTGTTTCGGTGTTATGCCACAGCATAAAAGAATACACTAGAGTATAGTCCAGATTAAAGGTAAACGATCATACATATATTTAAGATACTTGAGATATATATACTTGCCATATATAATTCCTTACCAAACTGCATACGAATGTTCCTAAATGCCAAACTTCACTTCTTGATTCACAAACGTAACGAAATTTTTTACTGTTAAACGGCAAATGCCCTTTTAAACCTAAAGTTATTAATATCAAAAGCCAAATCCGTGTTCACTTGAACAGAAAAAATATACATTTTGTGGTTTAATTTAACTTTGCCTTTTATCATTGTTTCTGCTCAGGTTATCAAGTGGTCTGAATGACTGTCAGCTTCCCGGATCCCAGAACAACCAGATTTCTCTTCTAAAACCGCCATCATGAAGGAGTCAACGTATGGGTGGTACCCTGCCGCCCATGATGTCTACAGAAATGCCGCCCGTTACCACAACAATCCATACCGTACGTACAATGTATCCGTGATCGAAATGACCGTACCTACTGCTTTCTTCCTATCGCTCGTATAAATATTTTCGTAGAGACCTATCGTTAAACTAGAACGCTAAAGCTAGATAAAATATATTCGTCGAACTCGACATATAAAATTAAACAAAATATCAATACCTACAACGAGAAAGACAATTTTAGAAATTTCATGTCACTATTTGTTGGATCATCACAAAAAGTCAGAAAATAATTTCTTCAGTGCCAAAAGAGAAATCGGAATAAATTTAATTTTAGGACTTTGCACAGTTGCCATGTCGAACTAACCCATGCATGCCGCTCGGTTAACATACCACAGTGTAAGTTGCTTTAGATTTAAAGGATCTTTCAACCTCAACCACTCGCCCTTCGTCAAGTCATTCTTAACATGGCGGAGACGGAGGCTGCCCCTGTACGCATACACACATACAGTGACTTTACATACATTTTGAAAGGACTCTAACTGGATTCAGATGGAAAGTCCAATGTTACATGTATGCCACTTGGGCCACTGTACTTGTTATTATCATCACAATGAAAAGTGTTTTTTTTTTCGTTTCAGACTTGCAGTGTTTGTACAAATTTCAAAATTCGATGTATCATAGCGGACAAGTAGTCCCACCTTCACCAACAATATGTCTCGGTTTGAAGAATCCACCACCCCCAGACTGGAGGCCATCACCTCCACCAAAACACCGACCAAAATCAGTCAATTATGGGCGAATTGCCCGCGCACAGACTGATCCTTGCTTGATCATTACCCCAGCCCCTCGTGTGAAAGCCATCCCGATCCCCACCCCGACACAAGTTTGGACCACATCCTCTCGGCTAGAGGAGACACCAATCACCATACCACCTGCTGCCCCTTCTTATCACACCAGAAAACAGACGAGAATTATCAGGTCTGCGCAACCACCATGTGAACCACCGAAGAGCACACGAAGACCTTGCCTAAACACAGAAGTCAGAGCAGAAGCTGAAAATTTAAAATGGCCTGCGTTCGCGGGTTATAACCCCACGGTAACTCATCGAGTGGTCAACAGGGTTAAGAGCGCTCCGATACGTAATAACAGGCCAGGAGTTTCTTTTCTGCGTCCTACTACTTCAGCTGGACCAGTTCGACCAGTTCCGGAAATCGGCACCCAAACAGCGCCGTCAGAGCCCCAGAACGAGGCTCCCAGTATCGCAGATCTGAAACTCGATGACGACGACAATGACGACGATGTGACGATAAAGGACGATGATGACGTCAGCTCACAAGACGAGTACGAGGAACAACTGAACACGTATGGCTGGAGGGCAGAAGTACACGGGGACCCTTATAATCTAAAGTAAGCTAAACTGTTGATCGATTTTTCGTTAAGTCTACCATATCTACAACAGATGACGACGTCGAAAACTATTCATTTCTATGTCATGATTCTCAGAAGCAAGTTATAACAAACCAATTCTCAAACTCTATATGCGACTCAGAAATTTCGACAAAACATTCGGACCTGGAAATTAAACAGAATTAAAATATTCTCAATGGCATCGACTTAGAATCGATCCATGAAAGCTCATATTTGCAGGAATAATGTTATGTTATCTGGTTAACCCTTTCTGGCCTGGGAGATTGGAGGTGTATCGCAGCTGGGGGTGGGGGGTGGTTGGGTGGGAGGAGGAGGCGCTAACATTGCTCTTATCCCTTAAGCTAGAGTCTGCAAATATACCCCTGGGTCAAGCTCTGGATCCTGGATGGACGCAACGGTCCAGGATGGACGCAACGATGACGCCACAATGACGTCATTATAAAAGAAATTGGTTCATTTTCAGGTCGCATTTTTCTAAAAAAAAATTATTTGTGATTTCTTCGAAAAAACTGGCTGATGAATTGGCAAATAATAATCTAATGTGAAATAAAATCGTTTTTGCCCACTATCCATGCAGAAAGCAAGCCTTTTGTAGAAATACGACGAAAAATATATATGGGCGCCATTTTTAATTTACCAATGATCGAGGGGTCATGTAAATAGGGTTAAAAATGACTTCAATATGATAAGCTACGAAGTAGCGGATTTTCAGCCCTTATATTTTTTTTTTGTGCTGGAGGTAGAGTAGAAAGTTTGGTAGGGGCATAATTCCTCCCCCCCCCCCCCCCGCCCACCCCAACTGCCATCTTCCCATAATAGGTATTTTCGTCTTTTACACAGTGAGAATGAATCAAATAGCATCGACATGTAGATAACAGTGGTTAATTCTTCTTTTACAGGAAGCTGAACAAGAGAATGTCATATTCCGTAACCTGCAAGGAACCGGAAATACCACCAGATCCCCCTATCGGCCACATGGAGAACTGGCAAACGTTTTTCCTCAATACGATCCCTAAAAGACCTGCCACATACACCATTCACAAAGAATGGATCTCTGAAATCATACATACCAAACGTATGGAACTACAGAAGAAAGAAGGAGTGAACTATAATTATAGAAAATACGCCTTCGTTTACTGAATTGTATACCTGTAATAGTACAAGCAATAGAACCATGACGTTGTAGTTATGACAAATATACCGCAGTAGAGAGGGACTGTGTGAAAAAAATTGTGATATTTTTAACTTCTTTTATGTAGTTTTGGCAGGGAACAGTGGTTCAGGGATGAGAAAAATATAATTTATTAATTCATTGCGGATAAATTATGAATTACAGATTATGTTTGATTATATGTTTTAGTTTTACTATAACTGGAAAGGTGTGTCGTTGAATTATGGCAATGCAGAGAAAAAATCTCGCAGAAATAACCCCTAACTGCCTAACTCACCGAAGCTCACTAAAGTTGTATATTTAAAATGGTATTAAGGACAACATCGTGCGGAATTTCCTTAGAATAGAATCTACGCAACACCTGAGTGCGAACCCAAAAGGCATATAATAGCTTTCCTCTAAACGTTGGGTTGAATGATGATTGCATATCGGCATTCACATGTTTGTAAACTAAAATGTAATTATGATTTAGTCTATTTATTGAACTAGCGAATTTGTATAGTTTTACTTATTTTGTAATGCCAAATTAGTTAAGAACGATTTCAGATTTCGACATTGTGGTATCACGTGTTGTATATATAGTTTAATGTGCTCAGATACGATTTTCGTATGGGATAACCCCCTTTTCGTACAAACGAACTCTGCTGGAGCTTTTTAACAACTTGTTTGCTGTTCACCGCAGACAGAAACACAAAACACGGAAACATGAATCAACGGTCACTTGAGCTAACGAGGTGATCACCATACATGATCGTTGTTGCGGAAATATTGTATAACTGTTGAGGGGGAATCTTCGTTGTCCGTTCAGTTTTCTATTGATCAACCCATTTATCCGAGAGCTTATTTTTATGTTTTAAAAATAAATTTTGGATAAAATTTGAATGTTCCATGACAAGCGAATTTTTATTGTTATGTCATCTGGAAATATTTATTGAACTTGATGAATGAAGTTATTTATTAACCGGAAGATATTATTATTTTCTACCTTTTCTCCTTCCATGTTATTGTTATTCGCACTAATATCTTGTTACACCCGAATCTATGTATATATATTGGTTACCTCATTGGCTTATATGTAGTAAACGAAATATTTATTTACATAACAGAACCCAAATAAAGACACTGACGTTATCATTGTTTACTTGTATATTTATCTTGTATATTATTTCTGTGATAAGTTAATAAATCGTACAAAGTAATACCGTGGCGTACAATTGTCCAATTCCTCATTTGCAAGCATTTGACTAGCAGAGATAGTCTGTCGTGTTAGTGGATGCTTGGAGTCTCATAGAGAATGCTGGATGGGATATTGTTTAATCCATTGATTAATCCACAGATACAAATATTTCGACATTTTAGAGACATTTAATTTTATGGAGGGATTCCCCTTTAGGCCTACATATAAAATATGACACTCCAAACCAACAAAATGAGAATTTCAATATCATTCTGGTTTGAGGTGTCATATTTCATCAAAATAAAAAAATGTGCGAATGCTCCGTGTGTATTCTACCAGTAACGTTTTGGGGACAAGTAAAAAAGCATTGAGATAGACGTCGTCCTAGTCCAGTCGTTAGGTTGCTCGCTTTCAAAAGCAGTTTATTGAACTATGATTTCGAGTCACATTTTTTATCAAAATATGTTTTTCTTATTTTCTTATTCATTTGCCTATATTTGCTTTCAGTTATTTTATGTGAAACATTGTTCAGTAATTTTCAGTTAATAAAATACAGATATAACTGTGCATACACATTATGACTCGCTATGCACAGAAATGTACAAAGGGGCAAAGGAACCGAACATTTTCTGTAGTATCAAAGTGCTTCAAAATTGAGTGTTGCAACAAAACGCGTTTCGCACCTGAAAAATATCTGGTTCACAGTTAGAGTGGGTAAAACGTGGGTAAAAGGAAGGCGTGACTTTGAAGTCAACACTGAGGGAGAATTATGTCTTCGGTGTAGGGCTATCAATAATGTAGACGTGAAACCTGTCATTACGAAGACCACGGATAGCACCTACAACCAGATACCCGATGATGATCAGGCCAGTTCTCGGTCTCTTATTTTGCTATCTACGTGAATGTGAAACATCGAGTGAGTGAGTAAGGTTTAACGTCGCTTTCAACATCTTTTCGGCTATATCACGACGCGGAAGGGAAGTGAGGGGAGGAGAGGGGAGAAGAAGGGGCGGAGGTATCTACTTTACACAGAGCAGATCTAATGCTTACATTTTATAGTGCTGTTCCACTAAAATATCATGCCGTAGGAAGATATGACACCCCACTCAGTCACATTATACTGACTCCGAGCGAACCAGTCCTTGTTCTATCTCCTTAACCCTACCTGGCCTGGCGGGGTCACTAGGGGGGGAGTGCTCCCCCCCTAGTGAACTTTTCTCTGCTGATCCGAAACGACAGAACCGAGTAGGCTGAAACTTGGTGACTTTTAAGCTTATCTTATTGGGGTCATTTTGAGCCTATTTTCATATACCTCCGGGCAGAGGATCATGGGTAAATTCAAAATGGCGGCCATGTGGTATCCGCGAAAGTCGTGTTTTTCAATCTTTTCGCTCCATTTCTTCACATTTTTCTTGCCTAAAAGGCCTTCAAAGTATTTTATTTCTGCATAACTAATTATTCTATATTTTATTTTATTTTTTTCGGGAGAAGGGCCGAAAAAAGGCCGAAAAATGGCTTCCGAGAAGATGACGTCACTGTGACGTCATCATGGCGGCCATCTTGGATTGTTGTACATTTCCCGGTAGAGCGTGAACCAAAGATACTGTGTGGTAAGTTTCGGCGCTCTAGCCTTAGTGGTAGAGAAAATATATAGGGGGGGGGGTACTTTCCGCCCCCCCCCCCTCCCCTCCCCTCCCCCTCCCCCAGGCTGCGATACAACCCAAATCGCCCAGGCCAAATAGGGTTAATGCTGAGTGTAAGAGAGTAAGCAACAAGTTCCATTTTTCAAATCTTTGGTATGAGCAGGCTTGGGATTGAACCCAGTACCCACCGCTTACGAGGCCGACACTCGATGGTACATTAATGTTACATGTACGTATCCCGTTAAAAGAAGTTACTTTTGAAACAGGAATATCATGTTATTCTCTAGGATTTCACATTTTCGTACATTATTTAACCCTATCTGGCCTGGGCTTTTTGGGACCTGTCCTGGCCTGATTTTTCGGTCAGATTTTCCCTTTTTTTTTATTTATGCAATTTCTCTGCAAAAATTGCATGATACATGTAAATTAGTAAATATTAATGTGATGTGAAATAAAATAGTTTTTGCCCACTTTTCATCTCGGAAAAGCAGAAATTTTGAAGAAGTATGACGAAAAATAACTCTTTTGGTACCCCACATGGCCAGCATCTTGAATTTGCCCATGATCCTCTGCTCGGGAGGTTATGCAAATAGGCTTAAAATGACTCCAATCTGATAAACTATAAATTACAACACATATAAGGGAATATAAAGGTCACAGAGTTTCAGCTCTCAATTTTTTGTCGTTCCGGAGATAGCGCAGAAAGTTTGGTAAGTGTGTGTGTGTTGGGGGGGGGGGGGGTATTTTGCCTTCCGCTCCCTCCCAGGTCAGATAGGGTTAACAAAGAGAGGATTGGGAGAAACTGCCTTCAATATGCACTTGCATTCTTGGAGGTTGACAATGTCGACAGTGCATGGTCATTAAACGCAACACAACAAGGCTACCGGAAGAGATGCCGGAATACTAATAAAAAGTCCAATGACTCCATAAGCAAATGTACTGATGTTTTTTTTTAACATGACAAGAACCAAAACTGACCCTGTGATGATTTGTATCCCAGCCACACTTTTAATGTAGCTGTACAGGTGGACATCTTGAATGGCATGGTCAAAGGGCCACTGGCGCCGATTTGAGCGGAATTAGATACAAATATGTCCTACGCTCTCAAAGCCGTTTTTCTCATCAGGCGGATTCGCATGGCAGAGTTGCTCCAATTGCTTCAGTAAAAAAAAAAAGAAAAAAAGAATGTGATAGCTGGCCGCACAGTTGAACTTTTCTGATAAGTATCGGATTATGTTACATCACATGGGTTATTCACCTCACACACCTGCTATTAAAGTCTATCACTGTACCACACCATAAGAAGTAAATTTCTGAGAATCCCTTGAGACGTTCTTCCAGAACAGTTTGCTTGGAGGAATAGGCAAGAAGGTTGAAATGAGTACATCGGAAAGAAGTTTTTTATACATTTTCTGATAGAGCTTGACCCATGGGTATAATGTGATAAGTTTTCGCCCCCTAGCTCAAGGGGTAAGAATAATAATTAGACGGGGGGGCATTTCCCCTTCCAGGCCTGGACAGGTCCCAAAAATCCCAGGCCAGATAGGGTTAATAGGTCTGAGACCAAATTTGTGGAAGACTGTTTCGACCATCTGCTATATACTGCTCTGGTACGGTCATCGTCTGTAACACAAGCTAGTAAGCAATCTAATGGCCACTACAGACTTCCATAATTGTAGTCTCACTTGTCAAGGAACACTGGCTCGTGGGTATCAAGCCTAAGGCCTCATACCAAATTTGGAAATAATCGGTTCAGTCGTTCTGATGTTACTGACCAAAAACCAAGTTCCAAATGATAAAATCCAAATCAGTATAGAGGTCATACTTTGAACCAATGCCACCCAGTATTTTGACCCCAACAGTGACAGTCACTTTATCATATGTTCAACTGGAAGTTTTACATAGAAGAGAAATTGTGAACAACATTCGAGAAAAACATGTCCTTGGAATAATGCAGACAAAATTTCATCTTGTCGGGTAGCTTAGTTTCTTGTCATATAACTCTATCCTATTTCCCTATCACTCATCGATCACCAAACAACTAGGACAGTAGTTCAAGACGAATTACAGACCTTCCTCAAGATGAAATAGGATACATTTATTGTCCGAATTCTGAGTGGAACTTTGGAGTGTGTGATACAATAATAGGTCGTGGTAGCATCAAAACATACAAATACCCTCTAAAATAAATAGATTGAAAATTCAATCTATCAGATTGGAATTAGTGGCCAATCTATTCGATTGAATATTCCATCTATTAGATTGAAAATGTCAATTTAGTAGACTGAATTTTCTGTCTACAACAATTCACTTTATCGTTTTCAATCTATTACATTGAATATTTTCAATCCAATAACAGATTGGTCACTAATTTCAATCTGATAGACTGGATTTCAATCTAATTATTTTAGAGTAATGTCCTACGCTCTCAAAGCCGTTTTTCTCATCAGGCGGATTCGCATGCCAGAGTTGCTCCAATTGCTTCAGTCAAAAAAAAAAGAATGTGATAGCTGGCCGCACAGTTGAACTTTTCTGACAAGTATCGGATTATGTTACATCGCATGGGTTATTCACCTCACACACCTGGTATTAAAGTCTATCACTGTACCACACTATAGAAAGTAAATTTCTGAGAATCCCTTGCGACCTTCTTCCAGAACAGTTTGCTTGGAGGAATAGGCAAGAAGGTTGAAATGAGTACATCGGAAAGAAGCTCAACTATCAATCTATTCTGTATAGTGTTGAAACTGCGGACACACGTTGATACACATGTTCACTTAATCTGAGAATGAAATGTCTGATGATCGATCTTCCTGCTTATCTATTAGTAGTAGGGAGAGGGGATATTCATTATCATTTTGCCGGGGGAGGTAACTCTTGCATCCACCAGGGGGCGCTGTTTCCAGGTTAAAGGTATAGGGGACGCCCCATCACCTTTCACCTCTGGGGCGCCAGGGGGCGCCACCAGCTCAAGGTCACGTGGAGGTCAAAAGTAGTTCCGGCAACCTTTAACCTTTGTATTCTTCCGCGATCTGGTGGTAATGCCGTCATTCCGCGGACAGAAAGTAGTCCCATGTCAACCAAGTGACTTCCAATGTTAATGTATACGGGGAATGCCTAAAAAGAGTATGGGAATGGACGTTTTGTGACAGGGGTGGGTCCCTAGTGGACCGAATGGGTCGAGTGAGGTATCAAAGTGAAGCGCTCCTCTAGGGCCATTCAGTCATGGGTGGGTGCATGTAAAATTAGGATTTTTCCCCGAAACTATAAAAAGCGGAACACGGACTTTACCCCTAAACTAGGGGAAAACCCCTATCAACTCTAGCCAAAAGGGCTAATATCGGTCTCCGGGCTTATCGAGGCCTGCCTATCAAGTCAATGGGGTGGCTGCATCTAAAGTTAGGATTTTTTTCCGAAAATATAAAAAGCGGAACACGGACTTTACCCCTAAACTAGGAGAAAACCCTTATCAACTCTAGCGAAAAGGGCTAACATCGGTCCCGGGCTTATCGGGGCCTGCCTATCAAGTCAATGGGGTGTGTGCATGTAAAATTAGGATTTTTTCCCGAAACTATAAAAACCGGAACACGGACTTTACCACTAAAATAGGGGAAATCCCTATCAACCCTAGCCAAAAGGGCTAATATCGGTACCCGGGCTTATCGGGGCGTACCTATCAAGGGCCATTCAGTCATGGGTGGGTGCATGTAAAATTAGGATTTTTTCCCGAAACTATAAAAAGCGGAACACGGACTTTACCCCTAAAATAGGGGAAAACATCTATCAACCCTAGTCAAAAGGGCTAATATCGGTCCCCGGGCTTCTTGGGACCTGCCTATCAAGTCAATGGGGTGGGTGCGTGTAAAATTAGGACTTTTTCCCGAAACTATAAAAAGCGGAATACGGACTTTACCCCTAAAATAGGGGAAAAAACATATCAACCCTAGCCAAAGGGGCTAATATCGGTCCCCGGGCTTATTGGGACCTGCCTATCAAGTCAATGGGCTGGGTGCATGTAAAATTAGGATTTTTGCCCGAAACTATAAAAAGCGGAATACGGACTTTACCACTACAATAGGGGTCTGTATTATACAATATAAGGGAAAATGCCTGTATGAGGTGTGGGGATGGTCAATTTTTTTCGTGGGCTTTACTATGGGTTGTGGGGTCGCGTTTTTCTCGTCTCGCCAAGAAAATGACAATGGGAAGGGTCCCGGAGCGAATCGGTGAAATTTTTGGGAAAAGTCACCGAGGTCTGTATATAGGCCCATAGGCTGGCCATGGGGGGTATAGGTCCAACCTGGGAAATTCACACACGTTCATTGTGATATGGGTTGCTTGGATTTGTTTTTCACGTCTCGTCATTTAGAACACGATGGGAAGGGTCCCGGAGCGAAACGGTGAAATTTTTGGAAAAAGTCACCGAGGCCTGGGTAGGCCCATAGGCCTATACTGCATGGCTATGGGTGTATAGGTCCATACGGGGTGGACGTTTTGGGATCTAGGTGGGCCACTAATGGTCTGATGGGGTCGAGTGAGGTATCAATGTGAAGTCTATGTGAGCGGGCAACCGATGGGATGGATGTGGGGTAGGAATATCGTCATTCTGCGCATGCGCAATAGACAAAGTGTATGGAAATACACGTTTTGGGATCTAGGGGAGCCACTAGTGGGCCGATTGGATCGAGTGAGGTATCAATGTGAAGCCAATGTGGGGGGAGGCATCTGTTGGGATGAGTGCGGGGTTGAAATATCGTCACTCTGCGCATGCGCAGTGGACAAAGGGTATGGAAATAGACGTTGTGTGGTCTAAGTGGGCCACTAGTGGGCCGATGGGATCGAGTGAGGTATCCATGTGAAGCCTATGTGAGGGGGCTAGACTAGGGTGTCGTTTCCATTCTGCTGCGCAGGTCACGTGGGCTGTGACGTCACTTCCGGGTTTCACCTCCAAACCCAGACCGGCCCGCCCCGGCCGCAGCGCTCGCGCGCGCATCATCACCGGCAGTGCGCGGATGAATGACAGGTCAAACACTGGGTGAACATGTCAGGTTTCCATTTCCAGAAACCTACCGGAAACCTGTGGTTTCAGTCAGGTTTCCCATAGTTTCCGTTTCTGTTTTAGTTTTTTTTAGTTTTAGTTTTCAGGTTTCTGGTCGGAAACCTAGCGTTTCCGGAGAACAACACTGCCGGAAACCTGCCGGAAACCCGATTTCCGTTAAGTTTCCGGTGACCGGAAACCATCTAGGTGAATGAGTTTCCAATTAGTTTCCGGTGAGTTTCCGGTACCACAAATGCAAAGGAATTAGTATGATAATCATTCAGCAGATGTTATAACATAAAACTGTAACATATAACCTAATCCCGAATCTGAGATGCCTAGAGCAAAATAATATCAGTCATTCAATAACAAAAAATAAAGTTCTAAAGCTCCATTTTATTAGTCAATTACATGAACATTAAGCAAACACTATACATATATACAAATTACATGAACTAAATAAATAAGCTCATGAACGGTATCAGAGATAGAGATCAATAATGATTTCGCATAAATTAAAGATGGCTACCCATCCTTCCCGCCACTCCGAGGAACTGATGTGGTTATACATTGCAGGTCTCTAGTCCTGGTCATAGCGGCGACTAATAGCCCAGGATGGAGCATTACGTGGTACGTGGGTGGTCGTCTTCTGGGTGGGGTGGTCCATAACGGGGAAAAGCATCCGTCTGGCTGTGGAAGAAAGCGACTCTCTGTAAGTGCTATCCAGCTCTTCTTTCACCCGGGCCAGCTTACTACTTTCCCACATGAATGGCAGTCTGAAATGGAACAAACACAGATATTATTATAAACAAGAATATTATACCTTATTATCACATATTGTACTTAAATGATCAAGTTTTCAAGAATTACCTGTTTATTACAACTATTTCATCATTCTATATTCTTGATAAATGACTACACTTTCTTAGCATTCTTTTAGTAATTGTGTTGCATATTAAGGTGGTTCGCGCGAGTTTTGAGCTCGTTTAAAGTCATTAGAATTTCCCCAGATTATGTCTTAACACACATAAACCCAATTGATAAAAATTGGAAAGAAAGAGGTATGTAATCTGAACAACCTTTACAAGTGTGCTGGAAAATCTGAGAATTTGCTTTCCATTGCTGAAGAGAGTGCTAAACTTGCCCAGAAACAGCTTCTAATTCCTAACATAATAATGTAATAGTTAAAACACTTGACAAAACATAAGTGATACTCACCGGAATCTAAATTGACCGTTCTGGTCATCATTCTTCTCGGGAGAGGTTATCTCTTTGATCAATACAGTCTCTGCTTCTCGGACTCGGTCCTCTGGCCAGTTCACAAGCTTTAGTGCCTTTTTGCGTCTCTTCAGTTTCTGAAACATATGAACATATTATCAGTGAGTACTGAGTTTTTTAACAATTAACACACCGATGCATTCGTCATCCTGTAATAAATAACATTTTCATTCAACATACTTGCACATGTAAGCAAAACATATACAGAAGATACAAAGAAACATTAACTCAACCTAACCCCCCCCCCCAACCCCCACCCATCAGACTTGGAAAAGCTCCGATAAAAATGTTGTAGGACACTGAAATTTTCTAACTTTGTAGCCAATTTATGCATCATGAGAAAATCCAAGATGGCATACATGTACACTGAGCCCTTGTTTAAAGTAATGCATTGTACTAGTATTATTGTGTCCATTCAACAAAAGTTTAAAAAAAACAACAATAATTGACTCTTATAATACATACATCACGGATTCTTTTGGCTTCTTTCGCTGCTTCCCTGTGATGCTCCTTCTTGCCACGGCGTTGTCGTGAATCGTCGTCCCTCATGTTCGCCCACATCTTCTTGAACGCATCTACAAGACCAGATTACAAACAATATTAAGTTCTATTCAGTGAAAATTATTGTCAATCTTGAGCCAGTCTACCATGCTATGCACCCAGAAAATACCTTAGAAAACAAGCATCAATCAGTAGTGTAATGTGCCTGTAACAGTAAGCTGACCCCAGCATTTCCATTGGAGTGGGAACCGGGGGTGGTTGGGGGGGGGGGCAGGGAGACTTGTCGGGGTTGCTCCCATAAGAACCCCATGTTAAAGATATAGCCAAATTTTCCCTTGGGCCCCCTCACTTTGCCTTGGGCTTCCTCACTTTTCAATTCGTTCGGACGCCATTGATACTGTTTGATAATTATGACCTCTGATGAAGTAACTGACCTACTGCACTTAATAAAGCAAAAATCACATACGTAACCTGTACTTACCAGCAATAGTTGCAATGGACCAATTCCGGTCAGAATATATCCTGCGAACTTCTTGCTGCACTTTTATGATAGTACCCTCATTGTCCTCAAATCTGTAATAATATAAAACAGAAATTATTAATTGTGTGTAGATGAAAGTTGATTCATAGATAGATAAGATTCTTTATTGCCATGAATAGATAGGTATCATAGATAGCGCCACATGTGGCAGATAAAAAGAAAAAAACAATTACAGATACAGGGTACCGGTACATTAAAATAAGTGTTACATATATGTATATACATGTAAAAAAAAAAAATTGGTGCCTGAAGAAATGCCTGAGGGACAGACCATTCCTTTATCTGATATAACTATTCTGTTTCTGATTATAGTACTGACCTTGTGAATGACAACACAAATGTGGGATCTTCTTGCAGCTTCTTTACTATAGTCCTGCAGGCTTTCTGAAATACAAAGTAAATACATTATAATACAGTATACAGACTGACACTGCAGACTATAGAAATTAGAATCACTGTGCTCTTCTTAACTTAAGTTGAATACACCAGTGTAGTATTACCATTATTTGGAAGTGGGATGTAAACAAATACAGTCTTCCCCCCCCCCCCCAAAAAAAGAGGGATTCGAAGTCGTCAACATGCTGGCCGGCAGTGTGTAAACGGTGTTAACTGACAAAGCTATCATCTTGTCAGTACGCACCACATTTCCAATAGAACACACTTTATACTTCCTTGATTAACTATAGTGCAAGATACATAGCATTGCTGCCGCATTTCCGTGTCTCTGGTCGCTTGTCAACCCTGGACAACTCCAGCGCATCAGACTTACGTCCCCTATTGACCTTGGCACACCGCAGCGCCCTCTATGTTTACAAAATATCCCTGTACGGGTGTATCAGCGGATGCCCAGTTTCTGACATTTACCTGACACTCCAAAGGGACATCCATTCGTCGTCTTTTCGGTGTTCTCTCTTCTGCCGAGGAAGCCGGAATGGCCTCCCATTTTCGCTTCAGGCCAGTGACCTCTCCTTGCAGCTGAAGGAACTTATTCATGAGCAGACGATACTCCGGAGAACTAACCCAGAAACTCTGGCTGTGATAGGTAAATTTAGGGTAAGGGGGCGTGGCATTCCTATCACAGGGTCAGCAACAACAATAATAAAAAAAAAAATATAGACCCCTTAGCCGATGTTTTCGGGCTATCCGGAGAACCAGCCATAGCTATCATCGGATCAGCCATGATGATGATGATGTCAGAGGGCGATGATTTGATGAACTTGGTTTAGAGGTAGGTAAAGCGATAGTTGTACGAATGAGAGCAGAGTAATGTGAATTATGACTTCCCCTCATGATATTTATACTGTTGGCATCGAGGGAGCTATTGTTGTGGGAGTGTGGTTTCACAGCTGACCAGTCCCCTGGCGTGCTCAGCATGCATTGCAAGTGTTGTAGCGATGACAATGACATTGACAACTCTTGCTCAATCCCGGTTGAGTATATTTTACATTTATGGTTCAGCAGGACTGACGCCGTCAGGGTCTCAGTATACCAGGGGGTATTGATATCATTTCCTGTTAGAAGATCCTGCATGAGCCATGGGGGGTATATACAGGCTTGCCCATATTAAATGAACAATTGACAGTGTGTGGTCAAACAAACTGAACAGGCTTGTAGTACATTATTGTTAGAGGTACAGTCAGTCTAGCACATTATGCAGAGGGTGTACATCTGATCATACAACAACAGATGCATAGAATTTATGAGGCTAATGATCATATGACCTATAGTTATTGAAAAATGTAAATGAGACCATATACTATTGATTAGGCACATATTATTAAAACATGAGTGAAAGTTAAGAAGACAACAATTAACACTGTAATAATTAGTCTGTACTTGTCACAAGGGTGCGTGTATACACAGCGTGTATTGTCATTTCATCCTGTTGTTTATACCTGCAGCATGTAAATTTTTCAGAATGGTTTACTTTCGAAGTCAGCTTCTGTACATGTGTTGTTTTATCCTGGGTGATATGCATGGGCAATCATCCAGGGGAGTTTGAAAGTGTTTTACAGAATGAATGTCTGAAGACACTGATATGAACCTTTTAATATTTCTGTATGTTCCATGTATGGAAATAAATTGATATACATGTATACAAACTTTTCATTGCTGGTGCACATAGACTGTCAGGAAAATCGCTAAACAGTTATTTCAGGTTATAGGAAAGAATATGTTGGATGGATGGGTAAAATATGGTTGATGCACATAAACTGTACATGTAGTATGGCTGTGTATGGTCATTCTTATGTTGGATCACTGATTCGTTTTTGAGGAGAGCGACAGCTCTCGCTCCCCATCTCTCGCAAAATTTGGCTCAGGAGCATGAAAAACAGCTCTTGCAAATATTACACTATTCCATAAGTTATAATATGGAAACGAGCCATTCACTATCATCAAATCTGATAAGGAATGCAATTTACAGCTCTCGTGCAGATTTTAAAACGTGAACGACGGTATGCTATGCATGGGCTTTAATCCAGGTCAAATATGGCTGAAAAATTGTTTACAGAAAAGTATATGGCCTACCTAAAAGTTTGTTGGTACCTTTGAGCTACATGTATCATCTAGTTCTATCAGTCAGTTCAAGTATTGATGAAATATATGCTACCGGTACATGTATTTCTTATTTTGTTTACAGGAAAACCATTTGTTTTACTAACAAACAGTTGGATGGTATGCATGGGCTATCATCCTAATATAACATCTTAAATCATTCTTATTTTGTTCATAGCAAATACTGTCATACCAAAGTTAGTTGGATGGCATGCATGGGGTATCATCCAGTTCAAATACACAATGTGGCGCCATGTACTGACCAGTTCGGCCCAAATTCCCATCCATAGTTGGGTATTTTCCCCGCCACCCCCAAACACACCACCACCTACCAATACCACTCCCCCCCCCCACCACCCACATCCCCAGTCCAGTGATTTGAATTCTGTTTCATTACTGTGTGCATTTACATGTACACAGTTGAGGTGTTTTGTCATAAATACTGCTTTGCATTAGACAATTTCCAGTATCTTGTTCTGCTGACCATTAATTGATCTTTTCTTTGTTTTACAGACAACTCGTGTGAAGAGATGTCTTGATGAACTTGATGTTTCAGCTCCAATACATGTATCTTTTTCAGCGTTGGAAAAGAGAATCTATTTCAAATAAGGCTATAAAATTTTGTACTAGAGCTATCTCCTTCATTTCTTGAAACCCGGGATCTCTCATATTGTATTCCTGTAATGTTCAATCTGATAAGTTGTCCACAAGTTGTAGTTAATAACAAGACACGATAATATCACGGTCTTTAAACACAGTGTGTACCACAATGCTGTTGATATATCTAGGGAATTAATATCACTACTTTATCATAAGGTGCATGTATTATTGCATTGTCCATATTCGTTTATGCAATTATTATACCGTTTCCCCTGATGAGAACCCACGGTGATAAAAAAGAGGTTCGAAACATCGCAACATGATATATCATGGGCGGTGTCGGGTTAGCAATGTCACCATGAATATATGCATTCCTCACACATTTTGCAAGTTGTCCCTATATAGTAGTATATCTTGGAATATTGCATTTACATGTATATAATTATGGGCAAGTTACCGGTAACCTGTTTGCTTAATAAATGTGATAGTTTTATATCTATACATGTGCTGTGGTTCAATGTAATTTACACTTCAGGATATGCACACATGTATTTGATCTTTTAGTGAACCAGGTAGAAACCATGTCGGAAACCTAATGGAAACCTGTGGTTTCAGGTGGGTTTCCGGCAGTGGTTTCCAACAGGTTTACGGTGAGTTTCCGGTGAGAAATTCTCCGGAAACCTCCCGGAAACCAGTGACCGGTGACCGGAAACTTAACGGAAACTGGGGTGAATGAGTTTCCAACTGGTTTCCGGTGAACCTAATACTTTCACCCAGTGAAAAGGTCAAAGGTCACATCCAGGTCAAAAGGTCCAAGGTCTCCCTTTCGGCAACGTTCGGAGACAATGTTGCGGCATCGATATACAGAGCTTGAACCCCAAAAGGGGATTGTAAATTAACCTGGGAAGGATGGGCAGTTCCATTTGGACCAATCAGCGGTCGACAAAAAGAGCCAATGAGCGATCGATAAAAGAATCAATGGACGGGTACTAGAATTTCGCTCACGTCTGCGCCTACATTCGGGTACTGGGATGCTTTCGGCTACGTCCGCGACTCAATCCGGGTTCTTGTACACCCGGGTAATGTTTTCTGGACATGAATGGGTTACCTTTGGCTCCATTCTAGGCCACTGATTGGCTAATACGGTGTTCAAAGCCAGTTTCATGCATTATGCTCATATAGAAAACACAAAAGACAGGGTTTTTTGGTGAGATCTCATTTTGTTTTTTATTCAGTAACAACAACAACGTGAGAACAACCACGTGAAAACTGAAGCCCAGAACAGGGGGCTTGTACATTGAAAGAACTGAAGCCCAGAACAGGGGGCTTGTACATTGAAAGAACTTAAGCCCAGAACGGGGCTTGTACATTGAAATGATGGGCGGCCCAGTCATATACATCGCGGTCCTCGGCCTTGGGGTACTCGTCAAACATCTGTACGATGGTAGATAAGGGCCTTCCCCGGCATCGATGGTACAGGTAAAACAAGCAATATTGTCCGCACACGCTACTGGCCAGGCTTTGCAACGTTTGACTGTTCCAACACCACGTCTCTGTGCCTTGATCCATGAAGTCTGTTAAATCGAGATGGAGGGGTGGCAGGCCGTACGGGTCAAAGTATTCGCCCTGCTGTTCTGTCAAGTACACGCCCACCCAATGTTCACCGGGCCGATCCATCGGGTCCGTGTTGAGAACGTATGCAGCAGGATACACACGGTCTAATGGGAACATATCTCGGGCGAACACCCCTTGAAAGACCATACGTGTCCCTGGGTCATTCTCCAGCACGGTGGTTATCTGGTCTGTATCCATGTTAGGTGGAAAAGTCACACAGGACGTTGCGCGCCTTGTTCACTTGAATGATGTTGTCAAACTCGGCGTAGCAGATCACATTGACGGTGGTCCGGAGAGCTCCTGCAAAGTGGATTACACAATATAAGGGAAAATGCCTGTATGAGGTGTGGGGATGGTCAATTTTTTTCGTGGGCTTTACTATGGGTTGTGGGGTCGCGTTTTTCTCGTCTCGCCAAGAAAATGACAATGGGAAGGGTCCCGGAGCGAATCGGTGAAATTTTTGGGAAAAGTCACCGAGGTCTGTATATAGGCCCATAGGCTGGCCATGGGGGTATAGGTCCAACCTGGGAAATTCACACACGTTCATTGGGATATGGGTTGCTTGGATTTGTTTTTCACGTCTCGTCATTTAGAACACGATGGGAAGGGTCCCGGAGCGAAACGGTGAAATTTTTGGAAAAAGTCACCGAGGCCTGGGTAGGCCCATAGGCCTATACTGCATGGCTATGGGTGTATAGGTCCATACGGGGTGGACGTTTTGGGATCTAGGTGGGCCACTAATGGTCTGATGGGGTCGAGTGAGGTATCAATGTGAAGTCTATGTGAGCGGGCAACCGATGGGATGGATGTGGGGTAGGAATATCGTCATTCTGCGCATGCGCAATAGACAAAGTGTATGGAAATAGACGTTTTGGGATCTAGGGGAGCCACTAGTGGGCCGATTGGATCGAGTGAGGTATCAATGTGAAGCCTATGTGGGGGGGGGCATCTGTTGGGATGAGTGCGGGGTTGAAATATCGTCACTCTGCGCATGCGCAGTGGACAAAGGGTATGGAAATAGACGTTGTGTGGTCTAAGTGGGCCACTAGTGGGCCGATGGGATCGAGTGAGGTATCCATGTGAAGCCTATGTGAGGGGGCTAGACTAGGGTGTCGTTTCCATTCTGCTGCGCAGGTCACGTGGGCTGTGACGTCACTTCCGGGTTTCACCTCCAAACCCAGACCGGCCCGCCCCGGCCGCAGCGCTCGCGCGCGCATCATCACCGGCAGTGCGCGGATGAATGTCAGGTCAAAAGGTCAAAGGTCACATCCAGGTCAAAAGGTCCAAGGTCTCCCTTTCGGCAACGTTCGGAGACAATGTTGCGGCATCGATATACAGAGCTTGAACCCCAAAAGGGGATTGTAAATTAACCTGGGAAGGATGGGCAGTTCCATTTGGACCAATCAGCGGTCGACAAAAAGAGCCAATGAGCGATCGATAAAAGAATCAATGGACGGGTACTAGAATTTCGCTCACGTCTGCGCCTACATTCGGGTACTGGGATGCTTTCGGCTACGTCCGCGACTCAATCCGGGTTCTTGTACACCCGGGTAATGTTTTCTGGACATGAATGGGTTACCTTTGGCTCCATTCTAGGCCACTGATTGGCTAATACGGTGTTCAAAGCCAGTTTCATGCATTATGCTCATATAGAAAACACAAAAGACAGGGTTTTTTGGTGAGATCTCATTTTGTTTTTTATTCAGTAACAACAACAACGTGAGAACAACCACGTGAAAACTGAAGCCCAGAACAGGGGGCTTGTACATTGAAAGAACTGAAGCCCAGAACAGGGGGCTTGTACTTAAGCCCAGAACAGCGGGCGTGTGTACATTGAAAGAACTTAAGCCCAGAACGGGGCTTGTACATTGAAATGATGGGCGGCCCAGTCATATACGAGTACATCGCGGTCCTCGGCCTTGGGGTACTCGTCAAACATCTGTACGATGGTAGATAAGGGCCTTCCCCGGCATCGATGGTACAGGTAAAACAAGCAATATTGTCCGCACACGCTACTGGCCAGGCTTTGCAACGTTTGACTGTTCCAACACCACGTCTCTGTGCCTTGATCCATGAAGTCTGTTATATCGGGATGGAGGGGTGGCAGGCCGTACGGGTCAAAGTATTCGCCCTGCTGTTCTGTCAAGTACACGGCCACCCAATGTTCACCGGGCCGATCCATCGGGTCCGTGTTGAGAACGTATGCAGCAGGATACACGCGGTCTAATGGGAACATATCTCGGGCGAACACCCCTTGAAAGACCATACGTGTCCCTGGGTCATTCTCCAGCACGGTGGTTATCTGGTCTGTATCCATGTTAGGTGGAAAAGTCACACAGGACGTTGCGCGCCTTGTTCATGATGTTGTCAAACTCGGCGTAGCAGATCACATTGACGGTGGTCCGGAGAGCTCCTGCAAAGTGGATTTCCAACCGTAGATTGCCTTGCTTGGCCAGGGCTAGCTGATGGTCGTTCTCTAAGGTGGGGGTCAGATCGAAACAGAACAACGTGTATCCGTTCGCGTAGTCCTCCCGACTGATCAAATGTCCTTCGTCCTGGTTGATTTGACCGGTGGCTGTAAACAGGCTCTGATAGGCTCGAATGAAATTCCTGCGCCCAAAGTTCGGTGTTAAGGCCGTGGCTGGGACCTATTGTCCATCCACATGCAGGGCCACAAAATTGATGCCGAAATGCTTAAAGTCAAACGGATTCTCTGGGTAGGCTCCGCTGAAACTGGTATTTTCCACACAGGCCAGGATCAATCGCTTGGGTAGTTCCCCCAGGAACAGGTTTTCTTTGTTGGTGCCCATATTTGCAGCAGGCACAGAGAACACTTTGGTTTGTACACGTCGGATAGGGTACTGGGCTGGTTTTGTTTCCAAGGCTTTCATGTGTCCCAATTGAACGGCTGGATTCGGTTTCACTTTTCGGTCATACCGGACTGCCTCTTGGATAACAATCTTATAGTCAGCTGCATGCCCATCTACGTTAGTGGCCATCAAAGCGAAGGTCGGAGGCGCCCGTATCAGTCGGATTTTGATGGGGATCTTGTTCAAGAGGTACCGGTCTTGCATGAACATGTCTGCGTGTAGTCGACCCATGAGATCCACCGAGGCACCGTTCGCAGTGAAAGCCTTCCGTTTGTTATATCCCACATTGTCCACCGTGTCCATGTGCTCGGGTGTGTCCTGGTAGAATAAACGTCTGTCAGCTGATATTTTTTAGCCTCTCGGTCATACGTCAACAGTGTCTCGATGTAGGCTCGATAGGGGTACGTGTTGGTCGAGTCACTGATGAGTTTGTCTCTGAGAAAAATATTCATATGTTGAAACATCGAGTGCAGCCAGAGATTCGTCGGGCCCACCGTTGCAGCTTGGATGATTCTGGAGCCGTCCCCATTGAACACCTTGGCTTTCACATACAAGTATGTATGGGCTAAATCCACATAGGCTGTATCCGCATTACTGATGGTGAACTCGATGGGCCCTGTTTCCTTGATGCTGGAGAGCGGAAGATGCTCCACCCATACTCCTTGTTCCTTCTCATTCACCAAACGCTATATAGACGATCTTCTCGCTGTGGATAATCGCTATATAAATGACGCAGTGAAGGATATATATCCACCTTCACTGGATTTGAAGGAAACTACAGATAGCCCTACAGGCATATCTTATTTAGATCTCTATCTCTATAAAAAATGAAGCGGGCATTCTCTCTCGTCGACTTTATGACAAAAGAGATGATTACAATTTCGACATCGTAAACTATCCCTTTCTGGATAGCAATATTCCAGTGGGACCTGCATATGGCGTATACATATCTCGCTTAGTAGCATTTGCTAGATCCTGTGTTAAATGTGACGATTTTAATCAACGTCACAAAAACATTGTTGCAGAAACTTATAAAAACAGGGCTATTCCACCAAGCGCCTCCACTCAAAGTTTCTCAAATTTGGCGATACATATCGCATGCTGATAGCAAAATACGAACGTAGCGTGCAAGATCTATGGCGCTACGTTTCGTAACTTGTGTCTAATTCCGCTTAACCCGGGGCTAGGGGCCGTATGAACCCATGTACTTCAAGATCCTCATGGTACTCATATGAACAGTCACAATCAAAGCGTGACTGAGATACGTCTTTTTTTAGATGACGACTCTATAACGAATATTATGGATCAAGAATACTGATCAGCGATACGGATTTGATATTTTTGGAACATCATGATGTCTTGCCGGCATCATTGAAAACTGTTGACCGCTTCTCTCTTGCAGGAAACAAGCCTATGTTTATGTATACTATGATTGTCTTTTTGAATTTGGTGCTAATACTGTTATGTGGAAAATGGAATACGTCTTTGGATTATGGAGGCGGATATTCTCTAATGGACGACAGCTGGATTATGAATGACGGACTTGACGCTTGTAATTCACTAAATCCGTCGTGTGGGTCCCGGGGACAACCTGATTCTGTTCCAGTAGTTCGCCTTTATCATTCCAAGTCAGGTTAGGATTCTGTTTCATCCGTTGTAATACCAGGCCAGCTTGTTTCTTGAACGATGCAGGTACACTCTTCAGGACTTCGTCTTCCACCCACTGTGGGGCTGTGGGTGATACCCCTGGTAATGGCGGCTGTTGGAGCGGTGCTGACGTCGGCGGTGTGTCACGTGGTGGTGGTGGTGGTGGTGGGATAGAGAGGGTTTTGTATTGGTCCATGAACGTCATGTACCGTTGAAGCGTCTCATTGTACCGTTGTACTTTCTCACTGTCGCTTAACCCCGGTCTCTGTAAGATCTGTTGCATCTCTCCATCGAGGGTATTTATGGTCTTCACCGTAGGTGGGACAGGGTAGGGCGATTGGAGGTTTTGAAGGAATCGTGGTTCGACGAGGACCATGTTTTTCGTGTGGTTCATTGTCGGCCGAAGAGTCCACCCAATACTGGACCCAACACGGGAGCTGCCAACGGTGCTAAGATGGCCCCGAGAAAGCCGCCTTTCTGTAACACCTTTTTTCTTTTGTGTTTGAGGGACCCGCTTCTGGACTAGGGTTCGGAGACCTGTCTTATGCTTGGCCAACTTGGTCTTCTGAGCCGGAATCAGTGGTACGTTGCCTTTTAAGAGATTGTACCCGATCTCGCACAGACAGCGTACACGGTCAGGGTCCGCACCGCGTACAATGGTTCGGACCAACTCGGGTGGGGCCGTCTTCAATACACGGAGCGTCGGGGCGTGCTTCCGTTCTCGCGCAGACATAATGTACAACTAATGCTGGAGCCCACAACTCTGCCCTTTTTATCCACCTCAGAGAACAGAGACAAAGTCAACCATGCTGTGGTATTCGTTCTTTTTATTATCCCCATCATCAAACACACACTCCAGCTTGGGGAGCCACTGTGGGTGTGTTTACATTATTTTTGCATGTACACGTGGTGGGCCTCTCCGGGAAAGATGCCGGTCCTTAGTCGAAGGTGGTCGGGGATGGCTTGCTTGAGGTCGAAGAGCATATGCCCGTGCTGAGGGGTTGTCGCATCTTTGAAGGCTTCCAACGCAAACGGTGTGCGGCCGGGATACATCTGTCTCGCCAGGTGCAGCAGTTGAGTGGTATCTCTCGGGTTTTTGAAGACCACCAGGTAGTGGGCATTTAAGCTGATGTTCCGATGTTCTTTGTTTTTACTGGACAGATTCTGCACAATGTAGATGATGCTGAGCCGTCGATGGTGGCTGCCTTTAGTAAAGAGTTGGGTGACCCGCGCATCCGTCTCCGCCATGAGATCATCCAGAATCACCAAGGTGTCGGGTTCCAAATCGGCCAGATTGGGTAGGCCTTCCACGAACGTGATGTGGGGCATTGCTGCATACGCTTCCTGCCATTCTCCGTAACACCACACGACTCGGGCAATGGGTGGGGTCATCATGCTGTCGACGTGTTGAAGGAGCTTCCTGACGAAGTGCGTTTTGCCGGAGCCCGTCGTTCCTGCGATGACGCAAGTGAAGGGATGCTGCCACAGAGGGTCCATGGTTCGAGCTGTATGCGCTGTCGTGGTAACCCGCTCTTGTAAATTTCGTACGAGTGAACTGGAGTGGTGGTGGTGGGTACAACGTCGGTCGTCGTTGTCTGTTCACTGTCAGTGATGATGGTGGTGGGTATAACGTCGGTCGTCGTTGTCTGTTCACTGTGGGGGATGAAATCCGGTGGATTTTCAGACGTACTTGGTGTACTTGGTGTAGGTGTGGAGCTTGGTGTGGAGCTCGAAGTGGCTTGTACACGGGGTGTGGTGGTGACTGGGCTCGATACGGGGTTGACTGGTGCTATCTGTAGACTGGTTTCACTGATGGCTGGTGTTCTCAGTTGGTTAAGTAGCGTGCTGACATAGGCTACGTCGTAAAACACACCTCCGTACAACACACTCAGCAGGGTTAGCAGTATCACCCCAACGCCCACTTGCGCTTTGCGCGTTTTGGGAGACGCTGTGTTCAGAGGCAGCTGCTGTTTGTCCATAGCACCGTGGTCGAACGTGGAATGAAGGATGACGGTAGTGGTGTCTGGCTTTATAGTCGTTTCACCTGGTTGGCAGCGACCCAGGAATTGACGGAACTGGGCCAGCCTTGCCATTTGGCGAAATGAAACTGTTTGCCACGTCGAAGTTCCGTTTTCAAAATCTGCTCCACCGTGTAGTAGTCTTGCTTTGTTTTTACGACAGGCTGTAATTCCATCTCGTAAAACGTCCCTAGCAACGGTTCCCCTTGAAGATCTTCCAGTTCATAGACTCGCTGCTGTTGGGGTAGGCGCCGTTAATCAGGAAGTGCTCATCGCTCCAGTTGGGCAAGTAACTTTTCTCAAATTGACCTTTGACTTTACTGATCCGTACAGGGTCCCCGACCATGTACACCGCCTTCGTCGTTCGCTGCGATTGCCTGGGGTACAAGACACGCGGACTTGGGCTTGGGTCACGGTAATGGGGGCTCTCTCTATACTCCGATGATAGGCTCGATTGTAACCACTCACAAGTTTCGGGAGAACATGGATGTACCGCCTTGTATTCTTATAGGTGAAATATTTATACATGCGGCCTTTGAATGTCCTGTTGAACCTTTCCACCACGGAAGCCTTGGTCTCGTTGTACGTATGGAAGAAAAACACCTTCTGGGCTTTCAGAAACTGCTGGAACGGTCTGTTGAGGAATTCCGTGCCTTCGTCGGTTTGCAAATACAAAGGTTTGCGCCCGGCCTTGAAGATGTCTTTGAACGCCGCTATGAGATTCGCCCCCGTTTTCGTCCGGATGGGTACCACCCACGCATACTTGGACAGGATATCGATGCACGTCAAGATATACCGATTCCCATCGGCAAAGGCGCTCATATCGACCAAAATCGCTTGCCACTGGGCATCTATTCCTCCCAGGATGACCCGGTTCCGTAGAAAATGGCGACGGACAGATCGATGTAAGGTATAGGTGTCTTGTTTTCTTAACCAATCTCGGACTTGGGCACGTTGTATCCCCTGGGGTTTGGCCGCTCGATAGAGAGCCGACAATGCACTATAGGCCGCCGGACTGTCGGGACTGTAGTATAAGTTATCCAACACCCTCTCCCAGCGCTTCATGGTGACAAATGATGATGGACCCTGGCTCTATCGTTTATTTATAACGGGTATATCTTGGGCCGGAGTTTCTGATTTTCTTCGTTGGCTTCCACAGTGTCCATGGTAAATGACCAGTCCAACTCGTCTGATGACCGCTTGATAAGCACTTGATCCACATCTACCACGGCATCTTCCAATGCAGACCATAGATCAGGGTGAAGGGTAAAATGCACTGTACCCCCATCTAGCCGAGCCAATTGAGCAAAGAAGGGGCCGCGTCGGATGTACACATCGTGACACAAGTGGATGAGGTCGCCGTCCAGTTCACCAGACAACACCCGTTTGAATTTGGTCCAGCCCTCCCGGGACAGACGAATGTGGCCGGGCACGGTTGTGTAGGGTCCGCATCACAGATGTCTCCCACCTCCTCCATGATATCGACCTTATCCGCATACACGTGCAGGAAAACCTCGGGGGCCAAGCTGAGATACGCCAGTATTATATGCTCCGTCATGGTCAGTACGTGAATGGTACCAGATTTGACTGTCTCTCGTATTTATAGGGAGAACCCCGTGAGATCAAAGGATCGGGTGGTCATGTCACTGGGCTGACTGAGTCTAGCCGGGTAATCAATGGCATCGTCGTCTGGTTCATGGCTAGACATTTGTTCATTGGGTTCTGCCGCCGCTTCTCTCAGGGCACGAGCCCACTCCAACTCGTCTGATGACCGCTCGTCCGGTGTAAACAGCTGGTCCACGATGGGCACCACTTTCTCGAAGGCTGTCCACAGATCGGGGTCTAGGGTGAAGCCTCGCGTAGGGTCTTGGTAGCGGCCCAGGCGTGGGAAGAAGGGTCCACGGTGTACGTAGATGGCATTGTCTATGTGGATGAGGTGTCCGTCGAGCTCGCCGCTCAACACCCGTTTAAATTTGGTCCAGCCGTCACGGTGTGGCGTAACCGTATTCGATACGGTCTCAGCGCGAGACCAGCAAACATCTCCACGGTCTTCCACGAGGGTGATTTTATCTTCATAGACGTGTAACCCCACCCGCGGTGTAAGGGGAAGGATGGCTCGTAGAACTGGTGACATGGTTGATCCAATGACGATCGTTGAATGACACACACTCTGTCTGACCCTCGTATTTATGGTGAGGTCCCACTGTCAATGCCACAGCGCCAGGGTCAATAGGGCACAGACCATGACTAGACCAACCAGCCGTCGCTGGTTCCGGCGTGAGCGCTCGTGGTCCATAGCCCGAGCATCAAGGATTGCTGTCATAGTCCAGTAGTGGTGAGTGATGGCACACCTCTCCATCGTGTGCACTCTGTCGAGGACCGCTTCTGTGAACTCGTTCAGGATCTGGCGTCGCCCCTCGTTGTCGTCGCCATCTGCAAACATGGACCGAACCACTGCTCGGTAACCCGTGAGTGAATTAACCACGGTGGCATGCTGTAAAATGCGAGTCGCATAGGGCTGGATCTCCGTCATGGCTCTGCAACCGTAGAAATGAAGGTGTGGGATCCAGAGGGACGTGTTTTATAGACCATGTCACACATGCGCGCCTAGATGTAGCTCTACGGGTGTAGTCCGTGATACGTACTATTCTGATTGGTTATGTGGCTCCTATAGAGATAGTACCTTATCGACAATGGGGACTACTTGTTCCAAAGCCGTCCAGGGTAAAACCACCGTCGTTCAGACAGAGGAGTCGAGCGAAAAAGGGACCGCAAAAAATGTAGACGTCGTCACACAGGTGAATGCTATCACCGTGCAGGTCACCCAACAACACCCGTTTCAAGGTAGTCCATCCTTCCGGTGACAAAGAGACGTGCGCTTTGGGTTCAGACGTACACCAACACCTAAGTCCGCTATCGATGAGGTCCACTCGTTTGGGGTACAACAATAGGGTGCAGCCAGGTGTAAGCCTCCGGGTAGCCACATTCCCTTCTTTCACCTCGGGGTGTAGTAAGTCATCCACCTCGGGGATGTCCATAAGGGTGGACAGAGTGTGATATAGGTACCACCACGCTGTTCCAACCAGGGAAAAAGGGAATCCTCTCCAGCAGTGCGTATGTGCACGCCGACTTCCACGTGCATGAAATCCCTTTCGGGGTCTTTTCCCCGTAACAATCATGTCAATAGAGTCCAGCCTGATAGCGATAACAAAATCTTCACCTTCTGCGGTGCGTCTTGGACCAGCTCCAGGTGATCGTCATGGACGATCAGGGTGACGTCGGGCGTCAGTTGGAATTACGCAAGCTCTGTTCCGCTCGCTGCCATGGTGGGGAATGAAAAGCGAACGGTTAGAGAGGTGGCTTTATAGTGTACCTGTTGGGTAGGGTTGTATACACCGTGTGAGTCATGGGCACTTCTTATACTCGCTTGCGCCGTAAGGTCAATAAGGTTAGAAATGCGCTTTTTTCTACTACGCCCTGTGACGGCCCTTCGTGAATGAGCGTAACCTGTGAACATCATAGGAATGCATGTAATAACCTGTCTGTGGGGTTTTTCCACAATGTCGTTCACCTTCGTGTCTTTTCGGGTACGTCCGTGTCTTTTCGTTAAAGTCCGTGTCTTTTCGGTAAAGTCCGTGTCTTTTCGGTAACGTCCGTGTCTTTTCGGTAACGTCCGTCATCCGGGTATATATGAGGGTCTTGAGGGGGGGCGACTGTATGTGACCTGTTGTATGTGTTTTTCTCGGCGACGTCCGTGTCTATCATCCGGGCACATCGCGTCTGCGCCTGCATTGGGGTATGTATGAGGGTCTTCATGCGCGCGCGCGGTGCGGATTCACCCACGCATTGCCGGATAACCCGCGCGCGCTGCGGCATCAGATCACCCCCGCGCGCGCGCGCTGCGGCCGGAGTAACCCGCGCGCTGCGGCCGGGGTGGGCCGGTCTGGGTTTGGAGGTGAAACCCGGAAGTGACGTCACAACCCACGTGACCAGCGCAGCAGAATGGAAACGACACCCTAGTCTAGTCCCCTGACATAGGCTTCACATGGATACCTCACTCGATCCCATCGGCCCACTAGTGGCCCACCTAGACCCCAAAACGTCTATTTTCATACCCTTTGTCCACTGCGCATGCGCAGAGTGACGATATTTCAACCCCGCACTCACCCCATCAGATGCCCCCTCACATAGGCTTCACATTGATACCTCACTCGATCCAATCGGTCCAATAGTGGCTCCCCTAGATCCCAAAACGTCTATTTCCATGCACTTTGTCTATTGCGCATGCGCAGAATGACGATATTCCTACCCCACATCCACCCCATCGGTTGCCCCCGCACATAGGCTTCACATTGATACCTCACTCGACCATCAGTGGCCCACCTAGATCCCAAAACGTCCACCCCGTATGGACCTATACACTCATAGCCATGCAGTATAGGCCTATGGGCCTACCCAGGCCTCGGTGACTTTTTTCAAAAATTTCACCGTTTCGCTCCGGGACCCTTTCCATCGTGTTCTAAATGACGAGACGTGAAAAACAAATCCAAGCAACCCATATCACAATGAACGTGTGTGAATTTCCCAGGTTGGACCTATACCCCCCATGGCCAGCCTATGGGCCTATATACAGACCTCGGTGATTTTCCCAAAGGCGAGACGAGAAAAACGCCACCCCACAACCCATAGTAAAGCCCACGAAAAAAATTGACCATCCCCATACCCCATACAGGCATTTTCCCTTATATTGTATAATACAGACCCCTATTGTAGGGGTAAAGTCCGTATTCCGCTTTTTATAGTTTCGGGCAAAAATCCTAATTTTACATGCACCCAGCCCATTGACTTGATAGGCAGGTCCCAATAAGCCCGGGGCCGATATTAGCCCTTTTGGCTAGGATTGATAGGTGTTTTCCCCTATTTTAGGGGTAAAGTCCGTGTTCCGCTTTTTATAGTTTCGGAAAAAAATCCTAATTTTACACGCACCCACCCCATTGACTTGATAGGCAGGTCCCAAGAAGCCCGGGGACCGATATTAGCCCTTTTGACTAGGGTTGATAGGTGTTTTCCCCTATTTCAGGAGTAAAGTCCGTGTTCCGCTTTTTATAGTTTCGGAAAAAAATCCTAATTTTACATGCACCCACCCATGACTGAATGGCCCTTGATAGGCAGGCCCCGATAAGCCCGGGGACCGATATTAGCCCTTTTGGCTAGGGTCGATAGGGGTTTTCCCCTATTTTAGGGGTAAAGTCCGTGTTCCGCTTTTTATAGTTTCGGGAAAAAATCCTTATTTTACATGCACACACCCCATTGACTTGATAGGCAGGCCCCGATAAGCCCGGGACCGATATTAGCCCATTTGGCTAGAGTTGATAGGGGTTTTCTCCTAGTTTAGGAGTAAAGTTCATGTCCCGCTTTTTATATTTTCGGAAAAAAATCCTAATTTTACATGCACCCACCCCATTGACTTGATAGGCAGGCCCCGATAAGCCCGGAGACCGATATTAGCCCTTTTGGCTAGAGTTGATAGGGGTTTCCCCCTAGTTTAGGGGTAAAGTCCGTGTTCCGCTTTTTATAGTTTTGGGAAAAAATCATAATTTTACATGCACTCACCCATGACTGAATGACCCTTGAGGAGCGCTTCACTTTGATACCTCACTCGACCCATTCGGTCCACTAGGGACCCACCCCTGTCACAAAACGTCCATTCCCATACTCTTTTTAGGCTTTCCCCGTATACATTAACATTGGAAGTCACTTGGTTGACATGGGACTACTTTCTGTCCGCGGAATGACGGCATTACCACCAGACCGCGGAAGAATACAAAGGTTAAAGGTTTCCGGAACTACTTTTGACCTCCACGTGACCTTGAGCTGGTGGCGCCCCCTGGCGCCCCAGGCGCCCCCTGGCGCCCCAGGCGCCCCAGAGGTGAAAGGCGATGGGGCGTCCCCTATACCTTTAACCTGGAAACAGCGCCCCCTGGTGGATGCAAGAGGTACCTCCCCCGGCAAAATGATAATGAATATCCCCTCTCCCTACTACTTCTACTTCTACTGAGAATTTGATTCGATGATCATGCAAATAGTCTGTTCAGATGTAGGCCTACACAGAAATTCTCACCATATAGGCTGTTTTGCATCTCATCTCCTATACTCCTATACATAGACCAGCAGCCAAAGGCTAGAACCTTGCACTGGATGTCCCACAATATGTTTGAGTGATTTGGCATTTAAGGGCCATGAACATAACGAAACCGAAGTGTGCTCACCTGGCACCCTTGTTCATTTTGATGAAAAAAAAAAACAATTTTGCCCATGGCAAACACAGTACAAAATAACTGGAATGAGAATCATTTTTATCATCATTTGAATAATTTGATTATCCTTGAACCTAGGGAGATAAAACTGACCGTGGACTCCATATCTCTGAGTCAAGCTCTACACGGCAATGACGCCATCGTGGCGTCATTTTCCAGGATTGTTCCAGGACAGAGTTTTTGGACTGATTTTCATCGATGCCGTTTTCTCTGCATTAATTGTGGAATAAGTTACAAACGAACTACGTGATACCAAATAAATTACTCTTTGGCATTTTTAATGGTAATATTTTGCTCTATACAGATAATTGTTGTCCATTTCTTTCTAGTATCAGATTAGAGCCCATGTAGATCCAACTCAGTTACCTTGACATACATAGAGACAAGGTTAAATCTCCATTGAAAAAATATTTCCTTAAAATATATGGACTCATTTGTGTTAAGTTTATATCATTACGGTTCCGATGTGTCTGATATTTCCTCTTAGAATCAGAATTGTACAGTTTAGTACTATGATCGGTTTGGCAACAAGCAGTGTTGTCAAACTCCTCCAGGGGTCTGAAGGCATGATCTGTAAAGGGAATCAAAATAACACAGGTGTCTAGTCCGTCATACAATCCAGCCGTCGTCCATTAAAGAATTTCCGCGTCCATAATCCAAAGACCTATTCCATATAACTGCATTAGCACCAAATAAAAAAAAATAAAAATAATAATCAGAGTATAAACATAGGCTTGTTTACTGCAAGAGAGAAGCGGTCAACAGTTTTCAATGATGCCGGCAAGACATCATGATGTTCCAAAAGTATCAAATCCGTATCGCTGATCAATATTCTCAATCCGTAAGATTTTCGTTGTAAAGTCGTTATCTAGAGATGAAGTTTTGATTCATTTATCTCTCCACACACTAAATACTCACAAAATGAAGGCCATCAGGCATGGGATTTTTAGGGCAGGAGAAATTTATTTCATACAATTTCATTGGCTCGGATTCCCCCCCCCCCAACAAATAGATTCGAAATTGGCGCACAGCCATCAGCAATGACGACAATAAGTGCATATTCTAACATGCTCCACGTTATAGCCGTGCGCTGATTGGTCCAGACCTCAAAACATACGGAGATTATCACACGATAATCATCATTTGTTTGTTGTGATCGGTTTCATTCACGTGCCGAACTGGTGACCCCTCATTCTTGTGACGCAGTGCTACAAAGCTGCGCGACCATTAGTTCATTCACTGCGCATGGGCGGAGTTCACACGGCTGCAGCTCGTGAATGGACAGCACGCGCGAGCATGGTCTGCAAACCAGTCACGAAATTCTCGCATCAAAACGGGACAAGTTTGCAGAAAATTTGCCATTTCGCCTATGAAATATTTATCATTGTGCATGTTAGAATGGAGTTAATGACCTTCTTAGTGAATATTATCGTGTAATAAATTTCGATGTTTAGTTTTAGATTTCATCAAAAAAACCGGCGGCTACGCCGCTCGGTTTTTTAATTGACGGTCTACAACCAAACATCGAAAAATTATTACACGATAATATTTACTAAGGCGGTCGTTAACTCCTAAATCAAACATCTTATCTTCCTCAAACTTTTCACACATACACTACACTATATTAGTATTAAACTGACCCCTGGAAGGAGAAACATTCCAAAATTGAAAATTAGTTTTTAGAATGGAGATGAAAAACATCCGAAATATATCATATTGCCTTGAGACATACCATGTGTTCTGGAATATTAATATAACGCAGGAAAGAAGCAATCAGAGATTGCTTAATCCCAATTTCCAATCCCAAGTCCCAATTCACAAAGAGTTCAAGAACAAAGGGTCATAACTTTTGATTGACTACATATGATGCAAATTTCATACTTGTCCATACAATATTAACCGAGATCCAGCCCGGACAAGTCCCAATTCACAAAGATTTCAAGAACAAAGGGTCACAACTCTTGAAAATATACGCGAAACACGGAGAAACTTCACGCTGCACAACTGCAGGGCACTGACCACATACCATGGAAATTTCATAATTGTCCATACAATATTAACTTAGACCCAGCCCGGACAAATCCCAATTCACAGAGATTTCAAGAACAAAGGGTCACAACTCTTGAAAATATACGCGAAACACGGAGAAACTTCACGCTGCACAACTGCAGGGCACTGACCACATACCATGGAAATTTCATAATTGCCCATACAATATTATCCAAGATCCAGCCCGGACAAGTCTCAATTTACGGAGATTTCAGGAACCAAGGGCCATAACTCTTGAAAATATAACCGAAACTCGAGAAAAACTACGAGGCACTGGGCACATTTCATGCAAGTTTCAATCCTGTCCATCAAATATTATCCGAGATATTGCGCGGACAAGAAATTCGGACGCCCCGACGGACGGACAGACAAACGGTGGGACGTCCGGACGGACAGACGGACGAGGCGATGTCCAAGCACAAACCATTGTAGATATTGTCGATTTGTTGAATGTTGTCATATTTAAAACCACTTGGCAAAGAATGTAAAAAACCTGTGAGTTTATCAAGACACACGAATAGTAGATCAACCACCATATAGGTTGTACCAAAAGAATGTGTAATTCCAACGTTTGCACCGAAATTCACGTGTTCCATGTGGTAGTTCGGCTCAATACAAGTGGCGTCATTTTTCGTGGATACCTGAACACACTCGATATTTTCACGCTAAACAAAAGAGCATTTATCGGCTTCCAAACAACTGGATATTTTTTATTTATTGATTTTCTACTTCGGCGGGATAGACTCACGCACCAAAATCAACGTGTAAGACGAGCACTACTTTTATAATCCTATGTTCAAGGTGACTGCGTAGGTGAAACGAATTCCGATGACATGGGCGACGGGTGAAAGAAATCCCCAAAACGATTGATTTAGTAAGAAATTATTACTTCATCTATGAAATATACACCCCGTTTTTGTGTATTTTTCGTTGTGTTCAATTAACGGCCAAATGTAACTATTTGTTGAAGCGAGATACAGTAGCAATGTGTGGTAATGAACAACTCCATGTACGGTGAGTATTATTCTCAAGCGGGCAATTATGTGCTTAATTAAATCTATGGTCTACACACATGGTTTTCACGTGTAGTAGTAACGTTTACTGTAAATACTACACGTAAACAATTATTCACAGAAATATACAGTACATTATACGATACAGTTTCATAAATCAACAATTCTCTATAGTTTGCAATTCACAATGGGTCATCATGCCAAAGACAGGAGAAGACGTACATTTGTCTGTTCAGGAGCAGATTTAGTTTAACAAGCAGCCAGAGGATGTTAAGTCCCCCGCCGAAATGGCAGCAATATTTTTTAGCATTGATCATATACATATAAATGAGGGAGGCAACTGCTACTTCATAGGCGTAGGATGCGGAAGGGTCTTTCTGCCTTCGCAAGTTTTAAAATCAACTCGGAACAGTTGACTGAACGTTTTTTTTTTTTTGCTTCTCTAATATAGTTTCCATGCAGTGAAGCATGGAAATTATGTAACCGAGAAGCGACCCCAAGTGACATCTCAAGGCATATTGAGGATAAGCTGAATCCATCCTCAACCTATTGTCTGAAAACCAAATTTTAAATTTGCCATCAGGTGTCGCCACCTGTAGGTGCAAGTGGGCGAAATACAGTCCCAATGATCATCTCATGACATGGTGTATCAGCATACGAACTTTGGGAAGAATCTGAAAAGGGGTTATTGCACGGAAATCAAATTTAGATTTGTATGCACAAGTGTGCGAAACACAATCCCAAGTGACATCTTATGGCATATGAATACCAAATTTGAGAAGAATCCGATGAGCAGTTGTCAAATTATTGCCAGATTTTTTTCTTCAGATTTTTCCACCAGGTGTCGCCACCAGTATGCAGAAGCAGGTGAAACACAATCCCACGGGACATATCATGGCATGGTATCTGAATACCTAATTGGAGAAAAATCTGATGAGCGAAATCAAATTTAGAATTGACACGAGGTGGTGCTACCTGTAAGCACAAGTGGGCGAAACACAATCCCAAGTGACATCTTATGGCATATGAATGCCAAATTTGAGAAGAATCCGATGAGTAGTTTTCAAATTATTGCCAGAAACAAATTTCAGATTTTTCCACCAGGTGTCGCCACCAGTATGCAGAAGCAGGTGAAATACAATCCCAAGGCACATATTATGGCATGGTATCTGCATGCCAAATTGGAGAAAAATCTGATGAGCGAAATCAAATTTAGAATTGACACGAGGTGGTGCTACCTGTAAGCACAAGTGGGCGAATCGCAATCCCAAGTGACATCATATGTCATGATATATTCATACCAGATTTAAGAAGAATCTGACGAGCGGTCCTCAAGTTATTACCCGGAAACAAATCTGGTATTTCGCCACCAGGTGGCATCACTTGAAAGTAAAAGTGAGCGAAAGGCAATCCCATGCAACATCTCCTGGCATGATACCTGCATGCTTAATTTGAGGAGATTCCGATGAGCAGTTCTCAAGTTAATGGCAGAAAACAAATTTGATTTTAACACCTGGTGGCGCCACCTATTGGCGCAATCAAATCAAATTTAGAATTGACACGAGGTGGTGCTACCTGTAAGCACAAGTGGGCGAAACACAATCCCAAGTGACATCTTATGGCATATGAATGCCAAATTTGAGAAGAATCCGATGAGCAGTTGTCAAATTATTGCCAGAAACAAATTTCAGATTTTTCCACCAGGTGTCGCCACCAGTATGCAGAAGCAGGTGAAATACAATCCCAAGGGACATATCATGGCATGGTATCTGCATACCAAATTGGAGAAAAATCTGACGAGCGAAATCAAATTTAGAATTGACACGAGGTGGTGCTACCTGTAAGCACAAGTGGGCAAACCGCAATCCCAAGTGACATCATATGTCATGATATATTCATACCAGATTTAAGAAGAATCTGACCAGCGGTTCTCAAGATATTACCCGGAAACAAATTTGGTATTTCGTCACCAGGTGGCACCACCTGTAAGTAAAAATGAGCGAAAGGCTATCCCATGCAACATCTCCTGGCATGATACATGCATGCTAAATTTGAGAAGAATCCGATGAGCATGCAGTTCTCAAGTTATTGGCCAAAAACAAATTTCAGATTTTGTCATCAGGTGGCGTCACTTTCTGAGCAGAAGTGGATAACGCAATCCCAAGCAACAACTCATGGCAAGGTACAATGTATATACATGCCTAATTTGGGAAGAATTTGATGAGCATTCTCAAGTTATTGCCCGGAAACCAAATTTCGAGCAACATTTCAAAGTGTTTCAAAGGTATTGCTTGCAGCACAAAAGAACGGAAAGAACCCTAGTGGCGCCACCTACAGGCAGATCTTTTTGAAACGCAATACCAACCAACATCTTGTCACAAAGAATGCCTATGCCAAATATTGAAGAAACTAGATACAGTCGATCGAATACGATTGGAGGCATGCCTTTTGCATCTTTAGTAAAGGAAACATTCATTATTTGTGAAGAAAGTAAAAACATAAAACTTAGGAAAAAATATCATTAACATGCCCCCATAAGATGCCTTGAGGGTAGGTACCCACACATCAAACTTAAATTTTGGCCTACAGGTGACGCCACCTATGAGCAGATCGACAAGAAAAACAATACCAAGTAAAACCTTCAGGTAAGGAACATGTATACCAAACTTGGAAAGAATTCATTCAAGTATTAAAAAGTTATTGTCCGGAAACATAATTTTATATTTGCCCCCAGGTGGCACCACCTATATGTGGATCGGCATGAAAAACAATGCTAAACGAAAAATTGAGTCGAGGCACCTACACACCAAATTTGGAATGAATCGGTTCAGGTTTTCAAAAGTTATTTTCTGGAAACACTTAACTTAGCTTTCAGGTGGCCCCCCTATCAACATGAAAACCATTCTCAAGCCAGATCTTAGGCAAGGTACCACAACACCAAATTTGAAAAAAATCCTTAAGGTTTTCAAAAGTTATTGTCTGAAGATGCAATTTTAACTTGGCCCGAGGTGGCGCCACCCAGAAGCGGATTGGCACGAAAAGCAATTCCAAGCAAGATCTATAGACAAGGGACATATTTACCAAATACAAAAACATGGGTCTGGGCTTGATAAATTGAAAGCTTTTGGGGTTGCAATTATCCCAGTGTTGCAGACAACACACAAATTTCAGCTTCTGCCAAGATATATTGGAGATATATATGCTCAAACAGAATATATGAGGGTCGGACGAGGGCTAGTTTGGGAGATAGAGGGTGCGGCTCGGCGCCCTGGGGATGGAGACATGCTCTTCTTGAGGGTAGCGGTAGGTGTGCTGACATGAAAGCCATATAAAGCTCCATGTACATGAAACAACGACACTGACAGCTGCATGCCATCATCTGCCAGTCCGAAAAACCACAAAGTGGAATTCAATTCAATTCAGGAAATTGATCATATGCACAGTGTGCACCCAAACTTTAGAAACTCAGTTGTAATTAATATAGTATTGTTACACGTGTGGACACAAATGATTCCTGCAGAAGCTTTAGGGTAAATCATATGATGTGTGATACAATTATTTGATAGCAAAATAGAAGGAAATGTTGTCCTTCATTTAAGATGACACGAAATTTAAAAAAACAGGGGTTCGGCTATACTTCTGAAATAAAATATGGTTCATGCAAAAGCTTTAGGGTAAATCATATGATGTGGAATAGAATGATTTCATAGCCAAATTGAAGGAAATGATTTCCTTCATTTAAAGCGACATGAAATTCAAAACTAACAGCGAAAAGCGGAAGAAAGAAGAAAAAATGACAAACGCATTTAGGGATGCCTAATTTAGTAGACAAAGCATTTCGAAGTTATCGCTTGTGAAGAATTTGAATGGAAACTACGGACATGCACAGAAGATTGGAACAAGACCCAGTGGCGCCACCTTCAGGTGGATCTTGCTGAAACGCAATACCAACCCATGTCTGGTCACAAGGAGTGTATATGCTAAATATTGAAGGAATCCGACAAAGCTTTTGGAAGTTATCGCCTGTAAAGGATTTGAACAGACATCCACAGACACAAAGAGAGCAAGACCCATTTTAACTGGAACGGACACGAAGAAGCGAAACTCAGTGGCGCCACCTTCAGGCAAATGTTACTGAAATCCAGTACGCAACCGCGTCTTCTCACAAGGAATGCGTTTACCGAATTTCGGAAGAAACCAAGAAAGCGCTTGGAAGTTATTGCTTGTAACTGACATTCACAGACACAAAGAAGCAAGATCCATTTTGACCCAGTGGCGCCACCTTCAGGCAGATGTTGCTGAAATGCGATATCGACTGTCGTCTTGTCGCAAGGAATGCGTATGCCGAATTTTGGAAGAATTCAACAAAGCGTTAGGAAGTAATCATTCGAACAGTACATGCACGGACATGCACGGACACATAGAAGCAAGAACCATTTTAAAGTCCGCGTTGCGGCGGGGGACAAAAACTAAAAGCGTGAGTTTTCATTGGGAGAAAATGATAAGGAAACATTTGTTAGCCAAGATAAAGACATCCTGTTATTCATGTCAGCGCGGTAAAACGGTGACACCTGACACCGAAGTTACGGCTAAAGAAATCTGCCATCATCAAACGAGAAGGTTACAAAAGCGTACACAGCCTCAACGATTGGCTGTTGAGATTACCTACGCATATATGGTCACAGGAAAAGGTGGATTTGCATCGACATTGGTGATGTTTTGTCCGAGGTGTTCTGACACAGTCACAATGCAAACCTCCCATACAATTGTTATAAACTAAGAAACTAAGCATGGCACCAATGTTAGGGTGAGTGAGTGAATAGGGTTTAGCGTCGCTTTCAACATTTTTTCAGCTATATCACGACGGGGAAGGGAAGGGAGGGGAGGGGGAGGGAAGGGGAACCTACTTGTAACAGAGCAGATCTAATGCTGCCATTTTATAGTGCTGTCCCACTGAAATATCATGCCGTAGGCAGACATGACACCAATGTTAGAGCTATTTGAGCACTGGTGCGGTATGTGGTATCTTGTCAGAAATTATGAACACAATGGACATTTCTTTTATTTTGCCGAACACTTTTTGTGCGATTGAAAGTGACATTGTAAAATGCTGGCATAGCAAAGGAACGAAGAAATGAGTAAAGCTGGAAAAGAAGAATTGGAAAACGCTATTTCCATCAACTCCTACGATGAAAGTGTACCAGTCATTGCAGTAGTCTTTGACGGTGGCCGACGGTAGAGAAATCATCAACATACTTACAATGCTCTATTTGAAGTTGATCTCATCATCGGTTTACAAACAAAGAGAATTTGATATGTCAGTGCCGAACCAATGGGAAAGCAAAAGAGCATGGTCAAAGAGTTCTCAGGCGATGGAAGCCGACATCATCCTGCAAGACTTCACCGAAAGTAAGGAATTACAACACATATAAGGGAAGTGGGAAGAGGTGCCAACATACTGACAGAGTCACATGACTTCCCAGTATAGTCTTCCGGTTAACCTATTCTAAAGCACATACCAAGAATCTAACGACTCGCGATATGTGTTGTATCTCAGGTACACTTTTATTGTACCTGTTAATGTGGCAACTTGGATGATATGACCACACGGCCCCTAGCACCGGCATAAGCGGTATTAGATATAAATCTAGAGAGCTATGATGGAAATGCTCTGACAACTCGTATGCTGGTAATTGGTGAGCTGTTTCGCTGTGACAAATCGTACACTGGGGATTGGTGAGCTGTCATCGTCAGATGAAAATGACGGCATTTAACACAAAAGACTAGTCTGTAAGGCCCGGTGTCGACCCAGCATCAACTTCCCACAATTGCCAACATACATCAAAGACCAAAAGGTCTGAAAAGGGGGCGGGCCTCGGGGACGAAACGTCCATCAGCAGAATCTCGCCATATACAGGTAAAAATTAAAAGATATAGGTGGCGATACACCAAAATCATTGCAAATAGGGACAACTCAACCGATAATTCTATGCAATCTGAAGCCCCTCAGCCATGGTGTAGGAAAAGATAGTGTGCCAATCGTGCGTCCAGGTGTCTAAGTTCTAACCCGGGAAGTAGGTGGATAACTACTTCTATTTTAAAGTCCACGCGAGTTAGATTTTCAATCAATTTATGGTGTGTATTGCAGATGAGGTACAAGGTGAAAGCCAAACATGACACGAGGAACAGTTTCGTTCATGTTCTTGGTAAACATGACAAATGCAACGAAGATATAGCTTTGGCAATCAGGACATTGCCCCGGGTATTGTAGAATCTAAGGAGAAAAACAGCAAGGGCTCAGCAGTATTTTCCACCATAGCAAAAGTTGTGGAAATGCGGTCTGAATTGTCTGAAGGTATCATCGCCATACAAGAAGCTATGGGGAACAGGCCTGAAGGTGCTGAAGATATGCAAGGCGAGATTCGGGTCGAAGTGATGAAAGCCCTTAACCCTAGCTGGCCGGGGGGGGAAAACTTTTTCTGCGCTATCTCCGGAACGACAAAAAAATAGATAGCTTATCATATTGGGGTCATTTTGAGCCTATTTGCATGACCCCCCGAAGAGAAGATCATGGGTAAATTCAAGATAGCGGCCATGTGGGGTCCCAGAAAAGTGATGTTTTTGTCATATTTCTTCAAAATTTCTGGTTTTCTGCGATGAAAAGTGGGCAAAAACTATTTTATTTCACATCACATTAATATTTACTAATTTATCATGCTGTTTTTGCGGAGAAGTTGCATAAATAAAAAAATCGAAAAATCTGACAAAAAAATAGACCAAAAAATGACGTTTTTGAAAATGACGTCACTGTGACGTCACCAAATCGGTCATCTTGGATTTTTTTACATTTTCTGGTAGAGCTTGACCCAAGGGTATAGTGTGGTAAGTTTCAGCTCCCTAGCTCAAGGGGTAAGAAAAATAATTGGGGGAGGCATTTCTGCCTCCCCCACCCCAGGCCACGACAGGTCCCAAAAAGCCCAGGCCAGATAGGGTTAACAGATCAGCGAAAAATCCAGCATAACCATCAGGCAAAAATTGGATGTGTAATCTCTGTAAATTTGATTGGGACAAAAGGTCATCAATCGGTATAACCGTGTGTCCTGGTGAGCTCGTTGTTATGGTTCTGCTCTGCGTCGCATCCTTGGACAACGCCGGTCACTGTATGTGTTTGAGGGGGTCACTCACTCTCCTGTAACAGAGGCCTTCAAGAGTTGGTGTCGAGCTCTGGAACATGTAAGGGCATAAAAACTCAAATATGAAACGATGTCTGCCGTCCAAAAAAAGGGAAAGGAACAGCAAAAATCGACCCCCAAAAAATCCGGATGATGATGAAGTTTCTGAACCATGCCTGGAAGTACAACCTAAAGAAACTGGACGAAATGTGTACTTTTACACCGAGGTTGGCAGCCTCACCCCTGTCCCCCTCCAGGAATCTACAAGGATTCAGTTTCTTTGAGATGAATGGAACGAGGTTCGAATGATGAGTCGGTCATCATCAAATTTTGGTTGTGTTTTGTCAAAAATAACAACCACACCTATGTACAGCTCATTCCATGGTTCCTTGATTTTTTTCTAGTAGAGCTTTACTCAGGGGTGAAGTGTGTAGTAAGTTTCAGCGCAAGGGACAAGAACATATCTCCCCCCCCCCTCCCCCCACCAACAGCCCTGGACAGATCCCAAATCTCCTAGGGTTAATATGCTATCTCATATACTAACACACAACACCCAAGGATGATATAACTTGTTTTCTCGTAAGAAATGAGTTGATTGGGTCATCACATGAGTTAAAACTAATCGGTAATGGAATCACAATGTTTCTTGACGGAATCACGAGACAGTGCGCATTTTAAATCTTTTCAGTAAAAGAGCTTTATTAAGTACACATTTCTTGCCGGTACGAATTTAAGTCATTCTACAATAAAGGTCAGAGTTCAAGGTCCTGTGCCAAAACAGCTAAACATCTTTGTATTAGGCGGTCTTTAACCCTATCTGGCCTGGGCTTTTTGGGACCTGTTGGGAGGGAGGGGGGGGGGGGGCGATATCCAAGATGGCCGCTTTGATGACGTCACAGTGACATCATTTTCAAAAACGGCATTTGGTCGATTTTTCAGTCAGATTTTCCGAATTTCTCCGCAAAACTGCATGATGAATTAGTAAATGTTAATGTGATGTGAAATAAAATAGTTTTTCCCGCTTTTCGTTGCGGAAAAGCAGAAATTTTGAAGAAATATGACAAAAGCATCAGTTTTCTGGGACCCACGTGGCCGCCATCTTGAATTCTCCCATGATTCTCTGCTCGGGGGGTTATGCAAATAGGCTCAAAATGACCCCAATATGATAATCTATAAAGTCGCGGAGTTTCAGCTCTCCATTTTTTGTCGTTCCGGAGATAGCGCAGAAAGTTTGGTAAGTGTGTGTGTGTCCGGGGGGGGGGGGAGGCATTTTGCCTTCCGCTTCCTCCCAGGTCAGATAGGGTTAACAAAGAGAGGATGGGGGGAAACTGCCTTCAATATGCACTTGCATTCTTGGACGTTGACAATGTCGACAGTGCATGGCCATTAAACGCAACACAACAAGGCTACCGGAAGAGATGCCGGAATACTAATAAAAAGTCCAATAACTCCATAAGCAAATGTACTGATGTTTTTTTTTTAACATGACAAGAACCAAAACTGATCCTGTGATGATTTGTATCCCAGCCACACTTTTATTGTAGCTGTACAGGTGGACACCCCCCCCCCCCCAGGCCAGGTAGGGTTACAGACTTCGAAGAGCTACCGGCTAACGAATAAAAAAAAACAACATTTTTTTCTGAGAAATTTACGTTCCTTTAACCAGATACCACAAAATGATTGTACAGTTCCTGCTTTAACGCAACACAAATATATATGCCCCCTACCGCTTTTCCTGAAACTGTCCGTGCCGAAAAAGATATATTTGGAATACTTGTTTTCCCTGCAAGATGAGTAAATATATTACAATTCTGAATAAATTGTCATAAATTCTTTCCAATTGCTTGTCCCTGTGCCGCTTGTTTTGTCATCTACGTCACGGCGAACTGATCTGACCTCTGGTGGCAACTAGAAATGGCTTGAAACGATCACGTGGTTAGTTCTCGCCGTTTTTGAAGGAGTGTGCACCCCAATGTGCACAACTTTTCCACATTTCACTAGTTTTGGATAATACCTCAGTAAAAATCTGATTTAGTTCCGTTATCTCTAGATAAAAGGTATATTACGGATTCAATCCATGTTTAATCCTATCTGGCCTGGGCTTTTGGGGACCTGTCCAGGCGTGTCCCCCGCACTCCCTCCAGCCCCAAATATCTTTCTCACCCCTTGAGCTAGGGAGCTAAAACTTACCACACTTATACCCTTGGGTCAAGCTCTACCAGAAAATGTAAAATAGTCCAAGATGGTCGCATTGATGACGTCACAGTGATGTCATGTTCAAAACAAGCATATTTTGGACCGATTTTTAGATTTTTTTTATTTATGTGTTTCCTTTCTGACAGTATAGACCAAATGCGAGAAATGGTTATCTACGGCATAGTCTGTCATCTACATCAACTGATTAGTGAAGTGGCTTAGGGCCATATTTTGGGAAGAACGTGACACGCTCTGGGCTCTGTGATGCCCTCTGGCTCCCAACAGAGCATTTGAGGGGCAATATCGTTATTCAAAGAATAGTTAGCCTCCAAACAGCTTCGTTATTTTTATTATCCTTCAAGCTCGGAAGCTGAAACTTGCAACACTGTATCACTGGTTCAAGCGCTACCAGAAAATGTCACAGAATCCAAGATATCGCAGCCATTTTATGGACGATTTTTCGGACCGATTTTTCCAATTTTTTATTTGTGCAATTTTCTTGACTGAAACTGCCTGGTAAGTAGTAAATAATCAACTTATTTGAGAAAAAGTACATTTGAGCACTTTTACGAAGAAAAACACATTATATTTGAAGAAATACAACGAAAACAGAATTTCCGGTACACCGTAATGTCATCCATTTTGAATTTACTCATGATGCTGTGCTCAGAGTATTATGCAATAGGCTCAGAATAACCTTAATATCATTAGCTATAACTGCTCTAAGTTACAGCTCTCAACGTTTCTTCATTTTGGAGCATCAGGGAAATGTTCTTTGAGAAGGGAAGGGGTGGCTTAAAACCACCTATACCAATTAGGTTTATATAATTGCCTCTATAAAACAGAACGATCTCCTCTTATCCATGCATGTAAAACTTGACAATTCAGCTTTTCGTTTCGTAAAATGGAAAATAAGATGGAAATGCCGAAGATTGGACAGGTTAGTATTTCTCGATATTCGTTTACTTCGTCAGACGTCCTCGATACTCATTCAATAACATCCGATGAGTTATTTGTTTGAGCTGGTCTGTCATCACAGCTCCCGAGCTAGCGTATCTAATTCCGCTTAAGGCGGTGCTAAAGGCCATGTGGATACTTCGAAGTCTCCACATGAACAGCTGCAATAAAAGCGCGGCTAAGATACTAAGGCTACGTCCGAGAGTCCTCCGTATTCTCGGGTCTGCAGGTGAGGTTCCGAAGAAAGCTTTTCTGTGGTCATATAAATTTAGTTGTTTTTTAGCCGTCAGATGTCAATTTTTCCTACTTCTTGCATATCGCGCCAATTAAATATCTTTCTACTCTTAAGTTTGAGAGAAGAATAGCTGAATTAACAAATGTTACACGGGCTGGGGACTGTTTAGTTCTACACGTCTCTGTTCGTTTATTTGTGGTCGCCATATATAGCCACAGTTTTGGACGGAATGGTACGAAACTTCACCTGAAGAGTACTGGAGTCCGTAAGGGTGAACCTAAAAGGAACGAAAGATTCTGGAGGATCTTGGCGCCCACCATTGTCGGATAATTGTAAGTTACTGACAAGAGGATCTTTTTGTCCATTGTTACTAAGAACAAACGATTGATTTGTAATTTTGTTTACAGAATTTCGAATCTGAGCGAAAAAGATCGAAAAGGGGACACTGGAAAACAACAAGATATCATCTTTTTAAGTTTAAGGAGATTTCTAGAAACTGTACTTATGTCGGTTGTTACAGTACAAGAGAAAAGTTAGTCTGAAAGTGAATGTCCAGAGGATCCTTCGTCTTCGTTTTGTAGTATTTTGTTTTTGCACGTGTCATCATTGGGTACTGGAAGCGAAGACAAATCTCTTCGACCCTTTGGCATGAGCTATGAAATATACTTAAGATATTATAATTAGGAACGAATTCTGTTCCGTTTACTGGGCTAGTTTGAGATACCTCTTTTAAGATACCATGCTCGAAAATAGTAAGATGGTACAATATTTAATACTGAAGGGATCCGCGCAGTAATGTTGAAACTTCGAAACTGTCTGAATTCAGATTATCTCCATTGGATCGAAACACGCAGTAGTCTACAGTTGTCGAGTTGTAACGTTGTGTCACAAGAGTGACGTCCCTTCATGTAGCTGATCCGTCGGCAGACGAAACAGTGAGGCAGTTCACTGGACTAAACAAAACTGATTTAAAAATACATTTAATTCCGAATTATTTGAACCTCTTGATATGGAAGGTGAAGGTATGGATATTCTCTATAGTCACTATATAGAATATGTCCCACCGCTTGATCCCCCGAATCATGTGATGCAACGTCACAACTCGGGAATATCGTATTAATTTGAAGCGTAACTTGGATTTCGAATCTGACCAAAAAAGGTATCTTGCACAACTAGGCCACATGTGGGACCTGTGTACAAAATTTCAGAAAGATCCATCAAGTGATTCCTGAGAATTCACGATAACTATGTTTCAAGGGGGAAATCCAAGATATGCGCCTGGTGGCCATATGGGATTTTCGAATCGGACCGAAAACGATATTTTGCACAACTAGACCCCAAGGGGAACCTATTTACCAAATTTGAGAAAGATCCATGTAGTACTTCCTGAGAAATCACGATAACAAAGTTGCGTGGGAAGATCAAAGATGGCCGCATGGTGCCATATTGGATTTTCGAATCGGAAAGAAAAAGGTATCTTGCACAACTAGATCACAAGGGGAACGTGTGTACCAAACTTGACAAAGATCCATGCAGTAGTTCCTGAGAAATCGCAATAACAAATTTTTATGGGGAAATCCAAGATGGCCGCCTTGTTGCCATATTGAATTTTCGAATCGGACCAGAAAAGGTATCTTGCACAACTAGACGCCAAGGGGAACCTGTGTACCGAATTTGAGAAAGATCCATGCAGCACTTCCCGAGAAATAGCAATAACAATGTTTCATGGGGAAATCAAAGATGGCCACCTTGTGGCCATATTGGATTTTCCAATCGGACCAGGAAAGGTATCTTGCACAACTAGACTCAAAGGGAAACCTGTGTACAAAATTTCAGAAAGATCCATGCAATAGTTCCTGAGAAATCGTGATAACTATGTTTCAAGGGGGAAATCCAAGATATGCGCCTGGTGGCCATATGGGATTTTCGAATCGGACCGAAAACGATATTTTGCACAACTAGATCCCAAGGGGAACCTATTTACCAAATTTGAGAAAGATCCATGTAGTACTTCCTGAGAAATCACGATAACAAAGTTGCGTGGGAAGATCAAAGATGGCCGCATGGTGCCATATTGGATTTTCGAATCGGAAAGAAAAAGGTATCTTGCACAACTAGATCACAAGGGGAACGTGTGTACCAAACTTGACAAAGATCCATGCAGTAGTTCCTGAGAAATCGCAATAACAAATTTTTATGGGGAAATCCAAGATGGCCGCCTTGTTGCCATATTGGATTTTCGAATCGGACCAGAAAAGGTATCTTGCACAACTAGACGCCAAGGGGAACCTGTGTACCAAATTTGAGAAAGATCCATGCAGTAGTTCCTGAGAAATCGTGATAACAAGGTTTCATGGGGAAATCTAAGATGGCTGCCTGGTGGCCATATTGGATGTTCGAATCGAACCAGAAAAGGTATCTTGCACAACTAGACCCCAAGGGAAACCTGTGTACCGAATTTGAGAAAGATCCATGCAGCACTTCCCGAGAAATAGCAATAACAATGTTTCATGGGGAAATCAAAGATGGCCACCTTGTGGCCATATTGGATTTTCCAATCGGACCAGGAAAGGTATCTTGCACAACTAGACTCAAAGGGAAACCTGTGAACCAAATTTGAGAAAGATCCATGCAATAGTTCCTGAGAAATCGTGATAACAAGGTTTCATGGGGAAATCCAAGATGGCCGCCTTGTGGCCATATTGGATTTTTCGAATCGGACCACAAAAGGTATCTTGCACAACTAGACCCCGAGGGGAACTTGTGTACCAAATTTGAGAAAGATCCATGTAGTAGTTCCTGAGAAATCGCGATAACAAGGTTTCATGGCGAAATCCAAGATGGTTGCCTGCTGGCTATATTGGATTTTCGAGTCGGACCAGAAAAGGTATCTTGCACAACTAGACGGGGAACATGTGTACCGAATTTGAGAAAGATCCATGCAATACTTCCTGAGAAATGACAATAACAAAGTTTCATTGGGAAATCCAAGATGGCTGCCTGGTGGCCATATTGGGTTTTCGGATCGAACCGAAAAAAGGTATCTTGCACAACTAGACCCTAAGTGGAACCTGTGTATCAAATTTGAGAAAGATCAATGCAATACTTCCTGAGAAATGACAATAACAAATGTTCATGGGTAAATCCAAGACGGCTGCCTGGTGGCCATCTTGGATTTCGAATCGAACCGAAAAAGGTATCTTGCTCAACTAGACCCTAAGACTGTGTACCAAATTTGAGAAAGATCCATGCAATAGTTCCTGAGAAATCGTGATAACAAGGTTTCATGGGGAAATCCAAGATGGCCGCCTTGTGGCCATATTGGATTTTCGAATCGGACCAAAAAGGGTATCTCGCACAACTAGACCCCAAGGGAAACCTGTGTTCCAAATTTGAGAAAGATCCATGCAGTAGTTCCTGAGAAATCGCGATAACAAGGTTTCATGGGGAAATCCAAGATGGCCGCCGTGTGGCCATATTGGATTTTCGAATCGGACTATAAGAGGTTTTTTGCACAACTAGACCCCAAGGAAAACCTGTGTACCAAATTTGAGAAAGATCCATGCAGTAGTTCCTGAGAAATCGCGATAACAAGAATTGTTTACGGACAGACTGACGGACTGACGGACGACGGACGGCGGACGACGGACCACGGACGATAAGTGATTTGAACAGCCCACCATCTGGTGATGGTGGGCTAAAAATCCCAAAAAGGGCATCTTGCGCCTGTTGTAGGCCAGACTCTAAAACAAGACGAAATCAAAAGGGTATTTACATGTAAGGCCCAGTGGGGACCGAGAACATGCAACGTACAAGTAACATGTTATAGCACCGGTCTATATATTGCAAATGAATGGCGACAGCCTTGGTCGAATGTTCATAAGACTTTGTCAAGATAGCTGTGGGAATACCAAGAGTGAAAATAGGGACTCGCACTGTTTTGCTGTTGTTTTTTTCAGTCTGAGAGTGTGAATAGACACATGAAAATGGTCGGAAATTGCATTTAACGCCCATTGAGGGACAGGAACATGACATTAACATTAAAATAACACGAGTACTTCTATCCGTCGACATGACTGAGAGTGCTTAGGACGATTTCAGGTTCGGAGGCAGATTGGGGGAGGAGTCTGACATTACATCTAATTCCCACTGGGTGACAACACCATTACATTTACATGGTGCACTACTCCAGTTATATGCCGGTTCTGCAGGTACACAATTACAAAAATGATACCGAATAGGAAGGATCCTGTGTTCAATTGATATTGGTGAATTAAATTCCACCCCCGCCCGCACCCCGCCCTTCGTTCTTCCCGATGAACTTTTTCTCTGTTACGCGGAACTGTAGAGAACTGGCATGTTGCGTCTATATAGCAAACCATATTAGAGCCATTTAGTTCTCAGAGAAGAGCATGGATAAATTCAGAATGGACGACACGGTGGTGTAACTGGAAAGTTGTGTTTTTGTCGTATTTTCTACAAAATTGGTGTACTTTTCTAAATAAAAGTGCCCAATAATATTTTATTTCACATCAGATGATTATTTATTAATTTACAAGGCAGTTTAAGCGAAGAAAATTGCACAAATAAAAAATATAAAAAAATCGATCAGACAAATCCTCAATAAGACGGTTTATTTTTTCAGAATATGACGTCACTGTGACATCATCATGGAGGCCATCTTCAATTTTGTTACATTTTAAGGTAGCGCTGGAACCAAAGATATAGTGTGGCAAGTTTCTACTTAAAACTTCTAGAAAACTATTTTTTCAATGATAATATTTTCCTTTAGATGCCCTTTTGGGGGCCAGTGGGCGTCACACGGCCCAGAGCAAGAGGCGCCCCTTCTGATATTGTCCTGTATGCCTCAACAGATGGATGTGCCAATTTTGGTGCTTTGGACCAGCGTGTCACGATTATTTTGCTGAGTCACCTCACTAATGTCATCGACGACACGAGATACATTTTTGACGATATTTCAATAATAATCAATCTCAAACTGATATAGAACACTGCGTAAATCATTCAACACGTTGGACGTATCTAGGTTGACATGAAAGATTTAAAATACGATTGGTCTGTTGTTGTTTTTTTCTACTAGAAAAGTCAACAAAGAACGTATTGTGACATTTTTCAAATGAATATCATTCGGAAATATATATTCTGGCCCGGGGGGGCGAAATGGCCCCCGCCCCTACCAAACTTTCTGCACTATTTCCGGAATGACAAAACATGGAGAGCTGAAACTCCTTGACTTTATAGTATATCCTATTGGGGTCATTTTGAGCCTATTTGCATAACCCCGGGCAGAGGATCATGGGGAAATTCATGGAGAAGTAGTATAGTCTATACATGTAGGTTTAAAGTCATATATTTCCAGGGAGGTAACTCTTGCTGCCCTTGGGAGACCGAAAACTACCTCCAACACAGAAGAGTTCCAATGGTGATATTTCAACCCGAAACCCAACACATCAGATGCGCCTTCACGAATGCTTCACATTGATACCTCATACGACCCAATCGGACCATCCATATCCCATACAGGCATTTTCCCGTATAGATTTAATATGCAAATGTTCGAATCAGGGAAGATAACCCAGAATTTGCCAAAAATCACAAAAGTGCATCAAGAGTTACCGCCCCATTGGAACTCTTCTGTGTTGGAGGTAGTTTTCGGTCTCTTGAGCTGGTGACGCCCCCTGTCGGAAGCTTCCAAGGACATCAAGAGTTACCTCCCTGGAAAATATGACTTTAAACCGGTAGACTATACTACTGGGGTACCAGAAAAGTGATGTTTTTGTCATATTTCTTCAAAATTTCCGCTTTTCCACGATGAAAAGTGGGAAAAAACTATTTTATTTCACATCACATTAATATTTACTAATTGATCATGCAGTTTTTGCGGAGAAATTGCATAAATAAAAGATTCGGAAAATCCGACCGAAAAATCGACCAAAAAATGCCGTTTTTGAAAATGACGACACTGTGACGTCATCAAAGCGGCCATCTTTGATTTGTTTACATTTTCTGGTAGAGCTTGACCCAAGGGTATAGTGTGGTAAGTTTCAGCCCCCTAGTTCAAGGGGTAAGAATGATAATGGGGGGGATTTCGCACCCCCCCCCCGCCCAGGCCAGGAAAGCACTCTCTCGTAACGAATCGTTCCACCCAAAATGATGAAGTTTTGGATTGAAAAGTTCGGACCCCAATGCCAACTAAAACTGAACCTTACTGTAGAGCCACAAATAGAGGTATACATATAATTCTCCGTTTTCTATTACTTGAATTTGTCTAATTGCCCTAATAAAAAAAATCAGTAATGTTTCATAAATTTTTGTTTCACACTACCTGGCCTGGGGGGGGGGGAGGGGCCGAAATGACTCCCCCTTGCCAAACTTTCTACGCTATCTCCGGAACGACAAAAAATGGAGAGCTGAAATTCCTTGACTTTATAAGGAACCATTTTGAGCCTATTTGCATAACCCTCCGAGCAGAGAATCATGGGTAAATTTAAGATGGCGGCCACGTGGGGTACCAGAAAAGCTATGTTTTTGTCATATTTCTTCAAAATTTCTGCTTTTCCGCGATGAAAAGTGGGAAAAAAACTATTTTATTTCACATCACATTAATATTTACTAATTTATCATGCAGTTTTTGCGGAGAAATTGCATAAATAAAAAATTCGGAAAATCCGACCGAAAAATCGACCAAAAAATGGCGTTTTTGAAAATGACGTCACTGTGACGTTATCAAAGCGGCCATCTTGGATATTTTTAGATTTTCTGGTAGGGCTTGACCCAAGGGTATAGTGTGGTAAGTTTCAGCTCCCTCGCTCAAGGCGTAAGAAAAATAATTGGCGAGAGGGGGGGGGGGGCACCCACAGGCCATGACAGGTCCTAAAAAGCCCAGGGCAGATAGGGTTAAGGTTCAACACATGTATGAATGGTGTGATAGCATTATTTAAGGGTCGAGACCCTTTGTATGAGAGCGAAAACCCGGTCGAGTACACTTCATGGTAAATTTGAACCAAGCGAAATAACTCGCATAATCAATTTTCTTATTACTGTTTTAGTAACTCTTAGAACCAGTTTCAGATACTTTTATTTTGTTACTCTTTTTTATTGTTTTAAGTTGTGTTTTATTTTTTTAACAGTATCGGCCTGGTCGCTTGTTATCAGAAACAGTAACATTACTTTACTGGACTGATATCATCAATAAATGAAAACAACAATGAATGAATGAATGCAAGAAGAACATTACTGGCACCCGACATTTGGGATAGATAATGTTCTCTTAAACGACTAGTATATCTTGCTGGCCCCTTGTCGACCGTGTCCCATTTTTAATGTGGCTTTAGAATGATGCGGATTATCCAATCAAGTATTGGTTTATTGTCATTTTGACCCTTTCTCGGATTCTTACAAGAAATTAGCTGATGTTTATATATTATTTTTATTTATGCCTGTTAGAATTTGCTACATCTGGCGCCTGTACTCCCCCTACAAAAGGAATACTAGCTGGTCGGATTCAGGTGACACTGCAATTAAGCATGTTGAAAATGGGTCATCCCCAATTTGAACAATTGTTTCTTAAGTTCACGTTACTAAACGAATTAATTGTAATTAAACTGTAACTTTAATAATGTTTCTCGATTGTTGTGAGGTTGCGCTTCCGTATACAGAGCGTCTACTCCAGAAGATCAGTATAACGAAGACTGCTCAATAATTATCTACTTCAGAATCCGAGATATTGACCACGATCAGATGAATTGAGGCCACTCTCGTCATATTTCGTTTGGACTGTGTAAACTTCAAAAAGGGCACTATAGCAGAACAGAAATCAATTGGTCCTTGTTATTTGCTCGCTGGTTGATGTTTATCTAGGTTGACGACGTTCTCATGTCCCTCCTAGGCCACTGATTGTGGATTTAATTTGAGACATGCTGAAACGTATGCTGCTTGGTACAGGTTTCCCAACATGTTTCAAATAGTTTTATTAAACTTTTTTTTCAAAACAGCAAATACAGAAGAAAAAAATATCCAGAAGATTTGGGTTGATTATCCCCGACAACGACATAATAAAAGATCTGTATGATGGCAATACAATACAGATGTCTACTTATGGCGGAATCTGAATTCACTAAGTACCCATGGGACATGTATTGTAGCTGCGACCACGAACATCAGATTGTAAGAATAATATCCCACACGGTCTCATACTATATAATTAACATCGTTCACTCAACCAGCTTCCCCCGAATTATTCCGATGTGCTGTATGCACCATTTTCTCCTTGTTCCTACGAAGTAGGCTACCATTTGCAAATTGTCCGGTAATGAGTGAGTCAGTGAGTGAGTCAGTCAGTCCATCCGAATCCTTTCGTCAGCAAAATAACGAGAACCGTTGACATTAGAACCTTGATTTTTGGCATGAACGTGCATTAGGGCATTGTTACCAGCAAGTTCTGAGCTGACCGAATTCTAATGAAAATTTGATTTATAATTATTTTTTTATTATTTATTAATGGCTCAGCGAGTGCACTGTCATGCCCATCGGGGACCCTCGGCTGTATCTTTCTCTGTGACTTTTGAAGGTTCGCTGATACGGCATATCACGTTGGACACACCGGATCTCGTAAAATCATCGAAGTTAAGCGACTTTGAGCCCGGTCAAGACTTGGATGAGTGATCTCGTGCTGTACTGCTGGGCTGATAAGTGTCCAGGGTAATAGGAACTGAGGGCGATAATAGTTGCTACGCTAATGACTCACCAGGGAAAGTTAATAGTACCCACTGTCAATTAGAGACTGCTATATAAATTCTCTCACGGTAGCAGATAGGGCCCCCAAGTCATCTCTCGAGTACACACTTAAATCATATCAAACTCTACTTCGTAGGTCCTGTGACTTTAGTCACACTGCCATGTAACCAGTGACTGTTTTATATCTCGTGAAGCTTGCCGTTGAGTTATCTGATTCGCACAGACGCTCCTAAATCTATAGCCCAGATCGCATCGTCACTTTGTTCGTTCGTTCTTGTGGAGAATTATAATTCGGAGGAAACTGGTATGATAAGTAGGGAAGTATGTTATAAAATATTGATGGTCACGAACCAGTCCATACGCTATGAAGCATTTTCTCACACGGGGCTAGAATCACCAAACCCTATACAATAGTTCGTGTCTTAGCATGAAACGTGGATTATTATATTGTAATTCCTTCTCAACAAATAGAGAACAGGTCAATAACAGATGAGAGCTGAATCGATTAAGGAACATACACATGAATGGCTAAGGTTGCCGGTTTGACGAGTCCTGGACGTTCACGATAACAGCTTTTACAGAAAGATGTCTCAAATGAGCACAGTGAAGACGTTACCGAGTTATCACCATAACCCACAACTAACCCCTTACCTCTACACAACTATTTCGACTCGCTTGCAAGAATGGGCTAATAAACGTCCTGACAAACTGGCGGTGATAGTCAGGCGTTTTGACAAACCACGTCAACAACTGACATTTTTGGAACTATATCAACGCGCCTATTGCTTCGCCAATCGGTTGTGGGATCTTAAGGTAAGAAAAGGGTCAAGAGTAGCTTTGTTCGTCCGAAACAGCATAGAATGGATGATCGGATTTGATGGAATCATCATGACTGGTGCCATAGCTGTCACGGCCATGTCTTTTGATCCGGAAACATGTATCGTCTCTGCCACAGAAACCGATTGTTCCCTGATAGTACTGGATGCTCGAGAAATATCAAGTAAGGAAGAGTTGAACTCGCTGGTTGATATTCTGAGAAGACGGGCAACGGAGGAGCAGTTCGATACCAACCGGATAGTTCTTGTTCAAGACTCGATTAAAACCGAATCCATGTTGGATTTTGGGGAATTGCTTGAAGAAAATCGTCGTCCAACTTTCATCGATACTAAAGTGGATCCGGATGATTTATGTTATATGATGCCTACATCTAGCTCTACAGGCAAAAGCAAGTATGTTCTACATTCCCACTTTGCAACAATCAACGGATCAAAGAGCTTGGCAAAGGCAGCAGGGATATCGGACGATGACACTCATTTCTCGGACAGACCAATGGGATGTGCGGGGGGATACCCCCATTTCTTGGTTTCATGCGGCGTTACCCACTTGTACTGTGAAAGCCATACTAAGGCCACGCACGAAAATATTGAATTCATTCTAGATGTCCTCCAAGAAGAAAATGCTACATCTGCAACCTTTATGCCTTACCTTTTGCATGATTTACTACACTCTAAACGCAGTCATACCATGATGCCGAGATTGAAGTGCGGATTCATCGGTGGCCAGACGGTCGACACAAACATGATGGAAGATCTATATCGCTTCACCGAAGAGCCCATCTTTATATATACTATGACAGAGTATACCGACTGTTTTACGGTTCCGCGTCAATGGGTACTACGAATGAATGAAAAAAGACTCGGAGGCTTTCCAGGAGAAGGGATCGAAGTGAAAATCGTTGATGATCAACACAATGTGGTGCCTTTCGGGATTTCTGGCGAAATTTGTTTGCGGAGTCGTTATATATGTCGGGAATATGTTAGAGGTATAGGAAAGTCCGAGCCTGTGGCAAACAAGAAAGGATGGTTTGAAACCGATGACATTGGGACTCTGAGGAAAGATGGATATCTTACTATCGACGGCAGAAAACAGGAAGTGATCAAACGTGGAACAGTTATGATTTACCCATCGGCAATTGAAAATAGACTGAAAGAGCATCCGGGTGTTGATGAAGTCTTCGCTGTCGGAGTTCCTGATGAGAGGCTTTTACAGGAGGTGTATATGATGAATATATTATCACGGCACATTAGTAAAGATTGTTCAACTATATAAACTCTTAAACGGTATCCGGATGTATGTGAAATGATACCACAATAAACTTAATGGGGATGTGCTGAACGAAGGCTTTTGAGATGTTATGCGGTATGTTGCAAACTGAAAGCAAGCTCAAAGAATTCGAAACCAAGCTAAATGAACATGTGCTCTATGTATAAATAGCGGCACGAGAGACTTACTTCATCCAAATGAAATGCTAGATAAAATTTATCTTTATGATAGTCTTGATACTATTCTCTTACCAAAAAATGAATCCATCCTCTGGACCATCGTCTCAAGACGACGTCAATATTTTACTTTCAGCAATGAAGTTTTTCAGTGAATTGTATGTCACACGTACGGATTAGCTACTAGCAGCGCCCCTACTTCCTCGTATATGGGACTCCTTCGTTGAATCCCCCAGAATTAGGATACTATTCTTGTCATGAACGTGTGGTAATGGCTGAATTGGTACGATAGGATATTATTTAAGGCATTTTAGATGTTGAGCGAAATTTGTTATGATAATTTAGAGTCACAAAAAATCCATACCCCTGGGATATATAACCATGATGTTCAGCAATGCACTGACTATTTCTGACTGTCCTGCGCACAAGTTTCTAGATTGTTTGGAAACGACGACGGTCTCCGAATAAAATTTTCCTTATGCTGTGTTTCGATCAGAAGATGGAATCTGAAATGGACCGCTGGTAGCAAACTGATATTCCTCGGAAGCCACGCTGTCACACAGTGACAGGAGTTTGTGCAAAATATTTTTTGGAGCCTATGCACTAATGCTCTCCCATCAGTCTCGGTATACATCTAGAATGATCGCATATTATGCTGGATGAGACCGAAGTCCCTGACCGTTGATAGTAGTTTTGATATGTGCGCAACGTGACTTTCCCTTACTGGACACCTAATTAAATGTAGGGACAAATATATCATACTGAGTTTGGATGATTCTATAAAGGGTTTAAACCTATCTGAACTGGGCCATATCAGAAGTCCATCAGGGTTGATTGACTTCTGGCCATATTAAACAAGTGTTCAGAATAACTGGCACGGTTTCTGACACCATGTCGTGGTGTATAAAACAGGGACGGCGGCATTGTTTAGAGAGAAGCACTAAATCTAAGGAACGTCTTGCAGCATTAACCCTATCTGCCTTGGGTTTTTTGGGACCTGTCCAGCTGTCCAGGCCGGGGTGGGGTGGGTGGACGAAATGGCCCCGCCCCCTTATTATTTACCACAGTGTACCCTTGAGTCAAGCTCTGCCAGAAAATGTAAAAAAAAAGTCCAAGATGGCCGCCCTGATGACGTCACATTTCAAAAATGGCATTTTTGGTCGATTTTTCGGTCTGATTTTTCAATTTTTTATTTATGCAATTTCTCCGCAAAAACTGCTTGATAAATTAGTAAATATTAGTAAGATGTGAAATAAAATAGTTTTTGCCCACTTTACATCCTGGTAAAGCAGAAATTTTGAAGGAAAACGACGAAAACATAACTTTTCTGATATCCCACGTGGCCGCCATGATGAATTTATCCATGATCCTCTGCTCGGGGGTTTTGCAAATAGGCTCAACATGACCCCAATATGATAGACTATAAAATCACAGACAGTCAGCTCTCAATTTTTTGTCCTTCCGAATATGGCACAGAAAGTTTGGTAGAGGGGCATTTTACCCCCCCCCCTCCCCCCCGGCCTGATAGGGCTAAGTACCAGTAAACAAGAGATCAAGTCATCAATCTCCATTGTAGGTGTGCATCGATGTGATGCAGCAAAAGTACGCGAATCTTCAGTCGAGCCACTCTGTCCAACTATTAGGATGCAAGCGACACATCCGAAATAGATACATACACATGTCCATAAAGGCGCTAACCATAAAGCCGCTGTCCATAAAGCATTCCTGTGTTGATATTGTTTTGATCTTAAATCGCATTCAGTAATCATCTGTCGTTCATACATTATTTTCTTTTTCCAGCAAGACTATTAGCATTTAAATTCTGCCAATTTAGCGAGACAGAGAATCGATCAACAGTTTTGGATAATATGGACAAGAGTATATAATATAGGGATGTCATGAGTTTGTTTGGCGATAAGAGTTCTGAACTGCCCGAGGGCCAGATATGTCACAATATGGTGTAGGCCCAATCGGGAACACAAGCATGGACATTTGCGGTATGGAAGTATTGAGGTGGACATTTTCTTTCTTGCAGATTTTACTATGAGGTGTGGCTCCTTGTTTTCTCGATCTCGAGCTGTAGAACACGATAGGAGGGGTGTCGAGGCCATGCGTTTAACTTTTTTGAAAAGTTAATGTGCGTATGCGCACTGGGCAAGTAGCGCCGGGAGAAACGTTTTGGGGTCTAGTTGGACCCGTAGTGGTCCGATGGGGTCGTGCGAGGTGTCATCGTGCAGCACTCGTGGGGGAGCGTCCAATTGGATGAGTGTGGAACTGACGTCATTCTGACGTCACTCTGCACATGCACAGTAGAAAAGGGGTATTTGAATGGACGTTTTGGGGTCGAGACGGACCCATAATGGGCGTACTGGGCTGTGAGTAGAGGGTGTTTAGCCGGTTCTAAGCCAACGTTATATGTAATACGTCACAAAATAGTGTGTTTGTTACTTAATATGTATTAATCCTTGTTTTTTTACATAATACTTTTTGTTACTTAATAAGTAATAATCCTTAAAATAGTGTTTTTGTTACTTCATATGTATTAATCCCTGTTTTGGTACTACATATGTGAATTCTATTTTTAGAGCATCACCTCAGTTCTATTTTTAGATTCTGGCATCATTGTTAGTACACCTGTTCTATTGTTATTTCCTGTTCCTTTGTCTTTAATTCTCGACAGACTTGTACGCCGCATCTAGGTAGAACAATGGTCTCCTCATAAACAAAGAGCGTTGAGTCACGCTATTCATTGTCTTCATAGCTAAATTGTTATCTGCCCACACACTGACATTATATGGAGAACCTCTGTTCTATTGTTATTTCCTGCTCCTTTGTCTTTATTTCTTGACAAACGTGCCCCCGCAGAACATTAGTCTCTTCATAAACAAAGAGTGGTGAGTCATTCTATTTTTAATTTCCCTGCTCCTTTGTTATTTCTCGACAAGTATAGACGCGTCTATGTTGAACAATAGTCTTCCCATCAACAATGAGTGGTGAGTCATGCTCTACATTATCATCATAGCTGAATGAAAGGAATTTGTCTACGCCCACATATACTATAATGCATGTTGTTTATCGGACAGGTCCCATCCCATAACTAAACATCTCTCCACAAAGGTCACAGTGTTTCCGCTTTTCGGTTCCTCTACTACTCATTTTGCCTGGACTTTCAATACGCTTTATTTACTATTCATTATATTACTATAGTCTACCCCGCACGGTTCAATAGTAGCTCATTTGGGGCGAGGATAGTCCAATCATGCGTACATGATATTGCTTTCTTTCTATATTACTCCCCCATTTCTCCCCCCTCTCGTTAAATTCAATGTGTATTATGTTTACTATAAAGTCTGTATAATGGGACCGAGCCATGTAATCGTTTACAAGTGATTGAGTGAGCAAATATCGAGGGGCATTTTGAAAATATAGAATAATTGTGCATAGTTGGAAGTCCTCTTTCTAAACAGCCGAAGTGGTCCTCCCTCACCGCTACCGCCCCAGTACGGTTAATACATTAACCCGTAAATCAACCAACAATGATGATAAACATCCTTTTTAGGGACTAAAGTGATGTTCTGAAAGAGGACTTCCAACTTTGCACAATTATTCTATATTTTCAAAATGCCCCTCGATATTTAGTCACTCAATCACTTGTAAACGATTACATGGCTCGGTCCCATTATGCAAACTTTATAGTAAACATAATACACACTGAATTTAACGAGAGGGGGGAAAATGGGGGAGTAGTATAGAAAGAAAGCAATATCATGTACGCATGATTGGATTATCCTCGCTCCAAATGAGCTACTATTTAACCGTGCGGGGTAGACTATAGTAATATAATGAATAGTAAATAAAGAGTATATAAAGTCCAGACAAAATGAGTAGTAGAGAAAGCGAAAAGCGGAAACACTGTGACCTTTGTGGAGAGATTTTTAGTTATGAGATGGGACCTGTCCGATAAACAACATGCATTATAGTATATGTGGGCGTAGACAAATTCCTTCCATTGGGCTATGATGATAATTTAGAGCATGATTCACCACTCCTTGTTGATGGGGAGACTATTGTTCAACATAGACGCGTCTATACTTGTCGAGAAATAACAAAGGCGCAGGGAAATTAAAAATAGAATGACTCACCACTCTTTGTTTATGAAGAGACTAATGTTCTGCATAGGTGCGGGGGCACGTTTGCCAAGAAATAAGACAAAGGAGCAGGAAATAACAATAGAACAGAGATTCTCCATATAATGTCAGTGTGTGAGCAGATAAAAATTTAGCTATGAAGACAATGAATAGCGTGACTCAACGCTCTTTGTTTATGAGGTGACTATTGTTCTGCCTAGATGCGGCGTACAAGTTTGTCGAGAATTAAAGACAAAGGAACAGGAAATAACAATAGAACAGGTGTACTAACAATGATGCCAGAATCTAAAATTAGAACCGAGGTGATGCTCTAAAAATAGAACTTACATATGTAGTACCAAAACAGGGATTAATACATATGAAGCAACAAAAACACTATTTTAAGGATTATTACTTATTAAGTAACAAAAAATATTATGTAAAATAACAAGGATTAATAGATATTAAGTAACAAAAACACTATTTTGTGGCGTATTACATATAACGCTGGCTTAGAACCGGCTAAACTCCCTCTACTGCTGTGGGAAGTGTCATCTTGAAGCTCTCGTGGAGGAGCGTCCGACTGGACTAATGTGTCGTCCGTTTTCAACATTCTGCGCATGCACAGGGAATGGTGGGAAAATGGGCACTGGAAGCGACGGTTTGGGATCGAGGTGGACCAATAGTGTTCCGATTAGGCCCTATGAGGTATCAATGTGAAGCATTCGTGGAGAAGCAGGAAGATGGGTTGTAGGGTGGAACTGGCGTCATTCTACGCATGCGTTAGTAGTTATTTGAATGGACGTTTTGCGGTCGTGACTGACCCATAGTGGTTTGATTGGGCCATATGAGACCTTATTTTGAAGCTCTCGTGGGGAACCTTTCGACTGGGCTAGTGTGTACTCCGGTTTCAACATTCTACGCCTGCGCAGTCTGGTCGTATTATAGAAAGCAGGCATTTTAGGGTTCGTTGGGGTCTGTTGAGAGATTTTGGGACCATCCGTGGCCCAAATGGACCGTGTGAGGTGTCATCTTAATGCTCTCAGCGACAGAAAAGAACGTCTCTTTTCACAGCCTCCATGTCTTCAGAAAGAGTGGCGGTTAACTAAGCACAATGCTCACGCAGAGAAACACACACACGCACAGACACACGCATACACACGCGCACCCGCACTCACACACACACGCGTGCACACACATGCACACGCACACACGCACACCTACAACCCCCCCACACACACACGCATACACACACACAAACATACACACACAATGGACGCTCGCCCATGACTTTCAACAAAGACCATACCATCCGTTGTCCCGGACAGATGAAGGACACGTGTTAATCCCTATATGTACAGACACCACCACCACCACCGGACGTTGACGGGCGTTGGGCACGCCTCACGGGACATTTGCACCACGCATGGTCCATCTCTATCACAAATACCTTCCTTCACACCCCAAAGAGGCCGCTTTCGCTAGCACTCGTACTGATGACGTCACAAATGACGTGGACATCCTTTAAGTGGTGGTCTATACTACGAGGGCTTGAAGATGACACTCTACACGACCAATAGGACCACGGATAGACCTTCAATCACTCAACAAACCCCCACGAACCACTAAAATGCCTACTTTCGATACTACGGCCAAAAAGGACATGCGCAGAATGATGAAACCGGCCTAAGGCAGCAGGCGAAGGCAGCAGGGATATCGGACGATGACACTCATTTCTCGGACAGACCAATGGGATGTGCGGGGGGATACCCCCATTTCTTGGTTTCATGCGGCGTTACCCACTTGTACTGTGAAACCCATACTAAGGCCACGCACGAATATATTGAATTCATTCTAGATGTCCTCCAAGAAGAAAATGCTACATCTGCAACCTTTATGCCTTACCTTTTGCATGATTTACTACACTCTAAACGCAGTCATACCATGATGCCGAGACTGAAGTGCGGATTCATCGGTGGCCAGACGGTCGACACAAACATGATGGAAGATCTATATCGCTTCACCGAAGAGCCCATCTTTATATATACTATGACAGAGTATACCGACTGTTTTACGGTTCCGCGTCAATGGGTACTACGAATGAATGAAAAAAGACTCGGAGGCTTTCCAGGAGAAGGGATCGAAGTGAAAATCGTTGATGATCAACACAATGTGGTGCCTTTCGGGATTTCTGGCGAAATTTGTTTGCGGAGTCGTTATATATGTCGGGAATATGTTAGAGGTATAGGAAAGTCCGAGCCTGTGGCAAACAAGAAAGGATGGTTTGAAACCGATGACATTGGGACTCTGAGGAAAGATGGATATCTTACTATCGACGGCAGAAAACAGGAAGTGATCAAACGTGGAACAGTTATGATTTACCCATCGGCAATTGAAAATAGACTGAAAGAGCATCCGGGTGTTGATGAAGTCTTCGCTGTCGGAGTTCCTGATGAGAGGCTTTTACAGGAGGTGTATATGATGAATATATTATCACGGCACATTAGTAAAGATTGTTCAACTATATAAACTCTTAAACGGTATCCGGGTGTATGTGAAATGATACCACAATAAACTTAATGGGGATGTGCCGAACGAAGGCTTTTGAGATGTTATGCGGTATGTTGCAAACTGAAAGCAAGGAAATTCAAAGAATTCGAAACCAAGCTAAATGAACATGTGCTCTTATGTATAAATAGCGGCACGAGAGACTTACTTCATCCAAATGAAATGCTAGATAAAATTTATCTTTATGATAGTCTTGATACTATTCTCTTACCAAAAAATGAACCCATCCTCTGGACTATCGTCTCAAGACGACGTCAATATTTTACTTTCAGCAATGAAGTTTTTCAGTGAATTGTATGTCACACGTACGGATTAGCTACTAGCAGCGCCCCTACTTCCTCGAATATGGGACTCCTTCGTTGAATCCCCCAGAATTAGGATACTATTCTTGTCATGAACGTGTGGGAATGGCTGAATTGGTACGATAGGATATTATTTAAGGCATTTTACATGTAGATGTTGAGCGAAATTTGTTATGATAATTTAGAGTCACAAAAAATCCATACCCCTGGGATATATAACCATGATGTTCAGCAATGCACCGACTATCTCTGACTGTCCTGTGCACAAGTTTCTAGATTGTTTGGAAACGACGACGGTCTCCGAATAAAATTTTCGTTATGCTGTGTTTCGATCAGAAGATGGAATCTGAAATGGACCGCTGGTAGCAAACTGATATTCCTCGGAAGCCACGCTGTCACACAGTGACAGGAGTTTGTGCAAAACATTTTTTGGAGCCTATGCACTAATGCTCTCCCATCAGTCTCGGTATACATCTAGAATGATCGCATATTATGCTGGATGAGACCGAAGTCCCTGACCGTTGATAGTAGTTTTGATATGTGCGCAACGTGACTTTCCCTTACTGGACACCTAATTAAATGTAGGGACAAATATATCATACTGAGTTTGGATGATTCTATAAAGGGTTTAAACCTATCTGAACTGGGCCATATCAGAAGTCCATCAAGGTTGATTGACTTCTGGCCATATTAAACAAGTGTTCAGAATAACTGGCACGGTTTCTGACACCATGTCGTGGTGTATAAAACAGGGACGGCGGCATTGTTTAGAGAGAAGCACTAAATCTAAGGAACGTCTTGCAGCATTAACCCTATCTGCCTTGGGTTTTTTGGGACCTGTCCAGCTGTCCAGGCCGGGGTGGGGTGGGTGGACGAAATGGCCCCGCCCCCTTATTATTTACCACAGTGTACCCTTGAGTCAAGCTCTGCCAGAAAATGTAAAAAAAAAGTCCAAGATGGCCGCCCTGATGACGTCACATTTCAAAAATGGCATTTTTGGTCGATTTTTCGGTCTGATTTTTCAATTTTTTATTTATGCAATTTCTCCGCAAAAACTGCTTGATAAATTAGTAAATATTAGTAAGATGTGAAATAAAATAGTTTTTGCCCACTTTACATCCTGGTAAAGCAGAAATTTTGAAGGAAAACGACGAAAACATAACTTTTCTGATATCCCACGTGGCCGCCATGATGAATTTATCCATGATCCTCTGCTCGGGGGGTTTGCAAATAGGCTCAACATGACCCCAATATGATAGACTATAAAATCACAGACAGTCAGCTCTCAATTTTTTGTCCTTCCGAATATGGCACAGAAAGTTTGGTAGAGGGGCATTTTACCCCCCCCCCTCCCCCCCGGCCTGATAGGGCTAAGTACCAGTAAACAAGAGATCAAGTCATCAATCTCCATTGTAGGTGTGCATCGATGTGATGCAGCAAAAGTACGCGAATCTTCAGTCGAGCCACTCTGTCCAACTATTAGGATGCAAGCGACACATCCGAAATAGATACATACACATGTCCATAAAGGCGCTAACCATAAAGCCGCTGTCCATAAAGCATTCCTGTGTTGATATTGTTTTGATCTTAAATCGCATTCAGTAATCATCTGTCGTTCATACATTATTTTCTTTTTCCAGCAAGACTATTAGCATTTAAATTCTGCCAATTTAGCGAGACAGAGAATCGATCAACAGTTTTGGATAATATGGACAAGAGTATATAATATAGGGATGTCATGAGTTTGTTTGGCGATAAGAGTTCTGAACTGCCCGAGGGCCAGATATGTCACAATATGGTGTAGGCCCAATCGGGAACACAAGCATGGACATTTGCGGTATGGAAGTATTGAGGTGGACATTTTTCTTTCTTGCAGATTTTACTATGAGGTGTGGCTCCTTGTTTTCTCGATCTCGAGCTGTAGAACACGATAGGAGGGGTCTCGAGGCCATGCGTTTAACTTTTTTGAAAAGTTAATGTGCGTATGCGCACTGGGCAAGTAGCGCCGGGAGAAACGTTTTGGGGTCTAGTTGGACCCGTAGTGGTCCGATGGGGTCGTGCGAGGGGTCATCGTGCAGCACTCGTGGGGGAGCGTCCAATTGGATGAGTGTGGAACTGACGTCATTCTGCACATGCACAGTAGAAAAGGGGTATTTGAATGGACGTTTTGGGGTCGAGACGGACCCATAATGGGCGTACTGGGCTGTCGAGCCACTCTGTCCAACTATTAGGATGCAAGCGACACATCCGAAATAGATACATACACATGTCCATAAAGGCGCTAACCATAAAGCCGCTGTCCATAAAGCATTCCTGTGTTGATATTGTTTTGATCTTAAATCGCATTCAGTAATCATCTGTCGTTCATACATTATTTTCTTTTTCCAGCAAGACTATTAGCATTTAAATTCTGCCAATTTACCGAGACAGAGAATCGATCAACAGTTTTGGATAATATGGACAAGAGTATATAATATAGGGATGTCATGAGTTTGTTTGGCGATAAGAGTTCTGAACTGCCCGAGGGCCAGATATGTCACAATATGGTGTAGGCCCAATCGGGAACACAAGCATGGACATTTGCGGTATGGAAGTATTGAGGTGGACATTTTCTTTCTTGCAGATTTTACTATGAGGTGTGGCTCCTTGTTTTCTCGATCTCGAGCTGTAGAACACGATAGGAGGGGTGTCGAGGCCATGCGTTTAACTTTTTTGAAAAGTTAATGTGCGTATGCGCACTGGGCAAGTAGCGCCGGGAGAAACGTTTTGGGGTCTAGTTGGACCCGTAGTGGTC
>JAVTVY010020068.1:0-83661 GCA_036873755.1 Hanleya hanleyi
GATTGTGATTGTGAGCGATTGTGTGCGAGTGATTATATGACTGCTTGTGTGTGTGGGTGTGTCTGTGTATGATTGTCTGAGTGATTGTGTGAGTGTGAGTGATTGTGTGTAAGTGATTGTGATTGTATTGCGATTGTGTGTGAGTGATTATGTTTGTGATTGTGTGTATGATTGTTTGTGAGTGATTGTGTGTGTGAATGATTGTGTGTGTGGGTGATTGTGTGTAAGTGATTATGTGTATGTACAAGTGATTGTATGAGTGATTGTGATTGTGAGTGATTATGTGTGAGTGATTATGTGACTGGTTGTGTGTGTGATTGAGTGATTGTGTGGGTGCGAATGATCATGTGTAAGTGGTTGTGTGTATGTGTCGATGGTTGTGTGTGAGTGATTATGTGTGTGATTGAGTGACTGATTGTGGTTACTATGATTGACGAGTTACTGATTGTGGTTACTATAATTGATGAGTTACTGATTGTGTATTATTGTTGAGTTACTGATTATGTGTGTGTGTGTGCATGATTGGGGAGTTACTGATTGTGTATGATTGTTGAGTTACTGATTATGTGTGTGTGTGTGTGTGTGTGCATGATTGGGGAGTTACTGATTGCGAGTGAAGAATAAAATACGATATTATAGGGACTGACCTGAGCCATGATTCCTCATATATTGTGGGAGAAATACGAAATCCATTTATTTCGCGGCAAAAACAGACCTTTTCATGTTTCACCAAAGTATTGACTGAAAAACATCAAACTTGGGCCAAAACTGGATATAGAAAAAAACAACAATTGACTACACATCCGCTGTGGATACAAACGACCCGATGAGTAAAGACTGTCTTCATGCAGCATTTACGTAGGCTTTATTCGTTCATAAAACAACGATTGCTTCTTTTGAATGTCATAACAAATTGTATCCCAAAATTTAGTAAGATAAAATAAACCTTAGATTTCACAAAACCTGTAGGTTTTGTTGGATATAGTGATTCAGTCAACTCAATTATATGTGGTGGCCTGCTTCATACACGAACAGAATTATAACGGATGAGAGTACAATCACCTAAAGATCTCATCATGCTCATAGTAAACAGATTTAAGTAGCTTTACCAAAGATTCCATTCTAAATTAACGGGGTAAACTAGGCATAAATTTGTCATACATTTGCTATATTGCCAGTGTTCCCTGTTTTCTAACCAGGTCACAGGCCCATTCAGGTGTTGCTAAAGGAGAATTCATCCAGCTAGACTCAAGTCAATATGTTTACAATGAGCCGCCTTTTCACCGACCAACCATTTACCAAATGGGGTAGCAGATAGTAACTTACGCGATATAATTTTAATAAGATTGATGATCTATGGCACCATATACGTTGCAGGACCCCACAATCACCCACTTGCACAAAACTCAAGTTAATCCTTTAAGAAGAGCTGCTCTGATAGCACCTGAAGGTGGACTGAAACGCGGTTCACATAGCGCTTCGTTCATTCTCTCCCTTCAGCATGATGGTCCTTGTTGGAATAATAAAATAACGTGATCCATATTTATCATATTTACACCTGTTATCAAAAAAAAAAAAGATAGGGAAGAGAATCGATGAAAGAAACACTGCGTGAATGCAGCTGCCGGTGCGGCTCTTCGCTGAAGGATTACCTTCAATTTTGTCCAAGTCGTGGATTGTTTCACCAAAGGGAAGCTGGGATGTACAGTACCTGAAGCTGAAACGCTTCTCCAATGTGATTCGTTTTCTTACCATATACGCTTCTTTAACACCTCCGTTATCGGCGATATTTTCTCCTTGTGTGTTATTGCCGTTCAGCTGAGAAAACAAGGGATAAATTTCAATGGTAAATATACATTTCGGTTGCGAGAGTTTTGAAAACCTTCTCAGCTTGTAAATCTGAGCTGGGTAACATGGAATATATATCGAAGCGTTGTATCCGTCAAGGACGTGATCAACCTAAATCCATGTGACTAAGGGGTTAAAGTAAGAAGGCCAGATTTGATTGCATGGATGGATTTCTCTGGCACCCCTCCCCCGGTACCCTGAAACAGACTCTGTATATAACTGTGCAAAATAACTTCAACACGCCTCAAAACGTTTAGACTATTTCACAATTGCAATTGGTTATGAACAATAAGAACGATTATAAATGATAACTGAATAATAAACTTACATATAATCCGGCTTCTTCGAAGTAATAGTGGGAGTACTGGTCAACAATACATTCAACTTTCTCCTTAAACTTCCTGACAATGTCCGGTCTCCACCAGTCTGTCAATGCGCCTGTTTTGTCATACTGTCTCCCTGAAAATAATCATGTAAGTGGCTATATATCTCAAATATATTCATTACCCTCAGGATCGGGCCAAAATTAAGATCATCAAGGTAGTTCAGTCCCTTATAAAACATTCAGTGTAATAATAATGATAGTATATATGCTTTTATCATTCAATTAGTTTTATTCACACAATCTAGTCCTAACGAGTTGAATGGAAAAACAAACACAGACAATCAGTTTGTATACAGATCCGCCCATAAACGAATACTCTGGAGTACAGTGTACAACTGGCACAACAACACTTCTCCAATAGTGATCTACAGGTTCGCCATATTTGCGGTCATCTTCAGGGATAATAATATATAATATAATTATATCTGTTTCACCATTGCTTAGTTTATTCATGGTGCACACCAGGAGTGGCCGTGGTTAGTTCCAGGTGTCGTACACTACAGTAGTGACGATCAGGTATTATCATATATTATTATTTAGACATTAACCTACTCGAAAACGGCCATAATCTCCCTATAAAGTTCAGAGCCAACTGGTAAATAGGAAATTTTGGCACAAGAATACTCATTCGAGAGAGCAAACTGCCAAAATCTTCCTTGAATATATCCTGAATAAAAGAAGAATATCTTATTTACAATATTGTACGAATCTATATTAGCGGCAATTGTGAAACAGGTTTACCGGAGCTGTAGCTTGTATCTGTAAACAATTAATTCTGCGTTACTGGCATAACAGGTCTCAGAAAAACACTCATTTCATCAAATGTTACATGTACTTTCCACACATATTTACAACTTTTTTCTTACCGCTGCCCTCCAACTATCGTAGCCTACTGACGTGTATAGAATGTATATACATATATGTGTCAGAATTAAATATTTCATCAATCAAATAAGAAAGGCTGAAAATGCACTGTAGTCTACCGTAGTGCACCACATCAGCATATCCTATATATGTGTTGTGCATTACTGCTGTGCACTATTGGTGCACAACTGGTGAACCATAGGGGTTCTGGGTAGTCTGAAAATTAAGTCCTGTGACGGAATATCTGAATCATATCTGGAAGTTACCGTCTCCAGGCTCTGAAAATGTGAATCATGTATTGATCAAATATAAATAATTCTATCTTAAAGCATTTTCATTGGGCGGTGCAACTCAATTGACAGACTACGATGTATTGGTAACATGCACACGCCCTTTATAGCGAACCTCACCCCTGTCAGTTTCAATTTGCTCCGGGTGTCTGAATTGATTCAGCCCGAAGTTTTGAAGCCTGAAGACAGTATTCTCCAGATAATCCGTTCCAGAATTTGATACGCGAAGAGGTTTCTGCGCGGTAGTTCACCTAACCATTTTGAAGTTGTACGTCGGATCCGTCAGAAGTGCTTGCCAGATATGGTGGTCTAGAAGAGTAGGCCCCTATAATAATCTTCATATTAGACAAATCCAGGGGATAACAAATAATACCCGCCTACAGTTCCAGCATACTGACTTAATCACCTCGATCATCAAAGCCGTGTGTTATCTCGTGACCAATCACCACACCGATCCCACCATAGTTCATCGACCTGAAGTAAAGGAAAAAAATGACGAAAACATCACATTTCTGGTACACCACATGGCCGCCATTTTGAATTTACGTATGATCCTCTGCTTGGCGGTCATGCGAATATGCTCAAAATGACTCTAATATGATAATCTACAAAGTCACGGAGTTGAAACTCTCAATGTTTTGTCGTTCCGGAGATAGGCGCAAAAAACAACAACAGGAGGCGGAAAGTGCCTCCCCCCTCCCCCCGGCCAGGTAGGATTAACAGTGTCGCATTGCTATATTCAAGGTCGAACATGTCGATATTGTGTCGCATTGCGATGTTAACATCGGAGGGTCATTGCGATGTGAAGGACTTCCACAGTACACCCTTAAAGCGCTAATGTTAGATTTAACATCTAGAGTGTTGGAGGAGGAAAAACACTTAGAAAGTGTTGTATTCACCACTTTCAAGTGTTGGATATAACAGCTTAAAATGTTGCATTTAGCACTTATAAGTTATAAATACAACACTTTCTAAATGCTTTCTCTCCTCCAACACTCTAGATTTTAAATCTAACATTAGCGTTTTAAGAGTGTATCCTTCGCTTATTTGCTCATGTTTCTAATTAGTTTCTTTACTTACTTAGGATAATTTTTCTGGAAAAACGGTGGCTGTAAAATACCGGCTGGAAACGCTGCAAAATAGACATACTATATTGAATGGATATCTGTATGGACCATGGCCAACGATCAAGGAGACTTCATCATTAAGTATAACCGACAAGATATTCTGCGTAACTTATTGGCATTATTAGTTCCACTAGACCATGGAATTGAGCAAAAATGCAAATATGTTTTTTTAACGGATTATTATGGCATCATCATATTAAAGCCAAAATCAACAAAGGGGATGCCAAGAATCGAGGGAGGAAACAAGTGTGAAATTAAACCCTGGGTAGACTTGCGACAAATCTGAATGATTTATCACGAAAATTAACGAAAGTAGGAATTCACTCCCGCGGAACGAAATACAAGAATATCTGATGCGTTAAGGTACGATAATTAACTTAGCATCTAGTTGAGTGAGTGAGTGAATAGAATTTAACGTCGCTTCAACAATATTTCAGCTATATCACGACGAACCAACTAAGCACCACCCAGCCCAGCTGTGTTCCTGCTACTTCAAAGAAGAAATCTTTGAAGCAGCATGGAATCTTTGAAGCAGCATGGAACCAGACACCCTCCATCCACCCTATAAAACACTGAGGACAGGGCACAAGACACAGTGATATTACAGTGCTAGACATCACATGATCAAGTTCCTGTTGTTTCTCAGCAAAATGCATTGAAGCAACAGGAACCTGAACCCACCCGATATCCTTACAATGTATTATTGTATTGTTCTGCCTGAAACAATACACGAAGGACATGAGCAGAAACTAAAGAAATTGTTGCGCGACAAACAAAATGGTGTAAGAGAAAGGCGAATTAATGTAGACCACATCTCATCGCCTACCAATATTGTGGAAACACGTAAGAAAAATATCTTCTCAGAGCGTATTAGTCTATCAACAAGGATATGTCGAGGGAGAATCAACTTGGATTAATAAGAAGGATCTATCTTTTACAATGAATCTTGTTGTGTGAAGCTAAATGAATCGATATTTGAATGGTTTGAGGTAAGTTGTGACCTCAGACAACGTTGTGTTTTGTATACAGATTATCTAAAAATAAATGGGTAGTAAAGGTATCGACAAAGACGATGAAAAATTATGTGTTGTTAAAATGAATTAAAAAGAAAATGTTAAAAAGAAAATGAATTATCTTCAATGTTAACCTTTAAAAAATGTGTATTTTCGTAATCAGACTGTATCACGAACGCCTGGTGTATATTTGTGTAGCGGTGAACTGCTAGATAATTATGTATACATAGGTTATTGTTTATAGAATATTTAGACTAATAAAATGGCAAAGCGTGTGGCACAGTCGGCTAGCCGAGCACTTGGTTTAGACATAGAGAAATGCAGATGGAGTTCTTTATGTTTCCTACGCTCTATGAGCCACTAGTTTATCAGTTATTACACACGTTACACTCTCAGAAATATCCAGGGAATAATCTTAAATAGATCAGGTTGCACATCCACAACTCAATTTCAGCGATTTTACTGAAATCCAGGTATATCAATCATAAATTAAAACTAAATTACCTGAATTTTCGGGTATTTTACGAACCTAAATAGGGTCGGGAACTTACTAATCAAGGTGATAAATTTGTCTGAATTTCAAGGAAAATCCTCTCATTCAGGGATCTTTTTACTGAGATTCAGATAATCAGCCCTGAATTACAGCCAAAATCCCTAAAATTGAGTTGTGGATATACAACCTGATCAGTTCAAGACATTTACCTGAATCCTATGCGGATGACAACAGAACGGTATAAAAACTTGGATATTGGGCAATGTATTTAACCCCTCTACAGTAATGATGTAGAGGACGACTTTCATGTCTTGTTGACATGCATGTCCGGTTCGCGAAGATTTAAGGTATGATTTGATATTACCGAGGTCAGCTGGATCCTTGGTGACCATTGGTCTATCAAACCGGGAAATGCGCAGTTTTAATCTGCCAAAACATTCCTTCTGATTTTAGAACGTACAAAAAAACTTGCGTATGGGTAAGATTTTTTTTTGTGGTTCGCTTCTGACTTAGGGGACCGGCATATTTGATGTGATTTGTATATCTTTGTTTTTAATGTTGCAGATGGTGACAATTCAATAAAAATTCAGTTACGGTACCACAAGTAGAATCCCACGTAAGATCATTCCACCATCACTGTTCATCATGTAACTGTTCATCATGCTACTTAATATAAACTGTATAATATATATCACACTCAAAACGCAAATGTTAGATTTAACATCTAGAGGGTTGGAGGAGGGAAAGCATTCAGAAAATGTTGTATTCACCACGTATAAGTGTTAAATGCAACATTTTAAGCTGTTGCATCCAACACTTAAAAGTGGTGAAACAACACTTTCTGAATGCTTTCCCTCCTCCAACCCTCTAGATGTTAAATCTAACATTTGCGTTTTCGTTTCATAAATTTTTATTCATGTATGTTCATAAGTTCAATGGCGCTGTACAGAATATACGTACTGATGTCGTTGTTTGATGGGTTATAGAATGCATTCACTATGGCAGGCATGAAAGTCCATCTAAAAAAGAAGCAGGTACACCAGAATCACATTTAATCCATTCACGACTCAAACGTATACAAAGGTTAGTTGCATAAACAATATTGTTCGTCATTCACACCTTTCTGTTTTACGACTGTGAAGAGCAATATTATCTATCAGGCGGGATACAATGTGAATATAATGCTAGATCGTGGAAATTAGTCAATATCTGTAATTTTTATATTTTTTACCAGAATTGTTCATCCTAATTGATCAGAACTGATCCTGATACGAAATGTATAAATAATACATGTTTCACTAAAGTCAACTCTCTAGAGACGATATCACACGATCTCGAGGCAATAGCGCAAGGTCTCGATGCAATGATGCTCAGTTGTGCCCAGTCAGCGTGCTGAGATGCGTTGTTGTCAAGGACAGAATGCGCGCTCCAGCATTTGACAGTTTCGGCAACTTTAGCGTGAAGTTCCTGCAGTTTTGTGTCCCAAATCTTCTTAAAATGACCAACATTTTGCAGGAATACGATTTTATGATCGAAGATGTACACATGCAGAGACCGGTCCGGGAACATCCATTTTTACGGTAACCCATATATTGATCTACTACTATAATAAAACAGATATTGCACGCTGTGGGGCGTGACATCAGTATTCGTAAACTCTTGACAGGCAATATTCAACTCGAGCTTCGCACTTGTTGAATATTGTCTGTCTCTAGCTGACAAATCCTGATGTCACACCCCACGCCGCGCAATATCTGTATAATAATATTGGTAAGTTGTTTCGGCACGCCTCTATTATCTCGTATTTTCCTCCACTCGAATTATTTCAGCATGCATCCAACGCATCGGCACGCCCGAAATACGAGTATTATATCGCCTATACCTCACAGCGAGCTGTTTCGGCAGGCCCCCGATAGATTTATTACGTCGCCTATACCTCACTGCGAGCTGTTTCGGCAGGCCCCCGATAGATTTATTACGTCGCCTATACCTCACTGCGAGCTATTTCGGCAGGCCCCCGATAGATTTATTACGTCGCCTATACCTCACTGCGAGCTGTTTCGGCAGGCCCCCCGATAGATTTATTACGTCGCCTACTTCTCATCGAGAGGAATTTCTGTACACCGCAAATAGGGGTTACTACTTCGCCTATTCATCATCGTGAGTTATTTTGGCACGCTTCCAACAGGGTAATTACATCGCCTATTCCTCGTCGAGAGTTATTACGGCACGCCCCAATAGGTTATTACCTCACCTACATGTATTCCCCCAATGTGAGTTATTTCGACACGCACCCAATAAGGTTATTATCCCGTCTATTCATCATCTTGAGTTATTTCAGCAAGTCCCAAATTACGGTTGTTATCTCGCCTATTCCTTCACACTAGATATTCGACACCTCCAATAGGGTTATTACCTCGCTTATTCCTGGTCATGAGATATTACAGCACGCCCCCAATAGGGTTATTACCTCGCTTATTCCTGGCCATAAGATATTACAGCACGCCTCCAATAGGGTTATCACCTCGCTTATATCGCCTCATGAGTTTTTATTTTGGCACAATCCCAATAGAGTTATCAACTCGACTATTACTCTTATAGGTTACGTCGATACGCCTTCAATAGGGTTATTATCTCGCCTACATCGTGAATTAGTTCGGTGCGCCCAAAATAGGGGTATTATCTAGCCTATACCACACTGCGAGTTGTTTCGGCAGGCCCCCCAAAAGTTTTTTACATCATCTATTCCTCAATGACACTTATTTCGGCACGCTCTCAATAGGGGTATTACCTCGCCTATTCCTCTACACGAGTTATTTTCACCTCAATAGGGTTATTGGCACGCCTAGTCAAGAATACTTTTGGGACGCCAAAAATACCGTTATTACCTTGGCATTCCCTCGATGGGGTTATCATCTCGCCTATTCCCCATCGCGAGTTATTACAGCAGACCGCCAATAGGTTATTACCTCGCCTATTCCCCATCGCGAATTATTTCGGTACGATCCAAAAATAGGGTTATTAGCTCGACTATTCCTCATCGCAAGTTACTGCGGCACGCAACCAATATAGCTTTTACATTGTCTGCTCCTCCTAAAGAGTTTCATTGGATGACTTTCATTAAGTACATGTATTAGTACTTAACGTGGTCACGGTGCGAAGACGAGTAATAGAAATGGTGAGATAGTAACCCACTGGTGATACAAGTACTTTCGGTGATGTGATAACATTGTTTTATGCTAAGGCCTTCCGGTTAACGTGTTTTCCGCTATTAAGTTTTGGATAACTTACCGAGATTTGTCAACTGGCTGTCTCAACCTCTTCAGATTATTAATGACAGCCATCTGGTTCATGACTAGATTGTTGGTGAAGTACTCGTCTGGTTGATAAGTTTCCTGAGGCAATAGTCATTGAAACAACTAGTGTCATCGTGACGTCCTTCACATTGATTCAAAGATAACCCGAAACCATTTTCAGCATATTGGCGAAATTTAACACAACCCACTACACACACCACCACACTCACACTACACACACCACCACACTCACACTACACACACCACCACACTCACACTACACACACCACCACACTCACACTACATTCATCACACGCCTCACGAATGTGAATGTTTTCCGTGTGATGACTTCACTATCATTTTGGCCAATTAAGCTGATCTGATTATGCCTACACATACACAGATCTGAAAGTTTTAGGTTGGGTTAAGTACATGTACTACTTGATTAGTTTGTTATCGAGCGGTGCCGGCTTTCGATGGCGTTACCCAGGCTCAGATTGACGTTTCGTCACAATGTATCCAAAATGTGAAAGTTTTGGACCTCTAGTGGGCTTCGTCTTCAACCTATCGGGCTGCTCTCGACTTGATATCATAATCTCCAGAGAGGCAGCATTTGGTATTCTATCTATAACGTGCATTGACACGTTCTACATGTAACTGTAGCGATCTTTTGACAAATATGTCAATGATGACATTCTACCGATTTCGCATGGGGTCACATTTGACCTTATCTCAAAACAACAACCGCCTCAGTCTGTATCTACATATCAATGTTTCCGCTATGGTATCATTGTGTGTACAGCACTATATTCCGGTACGATGACCTACCAGAGCGTACCCACTCCCAACGACGACCCGCCCTAGTACCCCTACTATGGCACGGTTAGGGAGAAGACATTGTCAACGCTATGGCATCATACAGCTGTGGTACCGTCACGAAGAAGTCATTGTCACCGCTATGGCATCATACAGCTATGGTACCGTCACGAAGAAGTCATTGTCACCGCTATGGCATCATACAGCTATGGTACCGTCACGAAGAAGTCATTGTCACCGCTATGGCATCATACAGCTATGGTACCGTCACGAAGAAGTCATTGTCACCGCTATGGCATCATACAGCTATGGTACCGTCAGAAGAAGTCATTGTCACCGCTATGGCATCATACAGCTATGGTACCGTCACGAAGAAGTCATTGTCACCGCTATGGCATCATACAGCTATGGTACCGTCACGAAGAAGTCATTGTCACCGCTATGGCATCATACAGCTGTGGTACCGTCAGGAAGAACTCATTGTCACCGCTATGGCATTATACAGCTATGGTACCTTCACGAAGAAGTCATTGTCACCGCTATGGCATCATACAGCTATGGTACCTTCACGAAGAAGTCATTGTCACCGCTATGGCATCATACAGCTATGGTACCGTCACGAAGAAGTCATTGTCACCGCTATGGCATCATACAGCTATGGTACCGTCACGAAGAAGTCATTGTCACCGCTATGGCATCATACCGCTGTGGTACCGTCACGAAGAAGTCATTGTCACCGCTATGGCATCATACAGCTATGGTACCGTCATGAAGAAGTCATTGTCACCGCTATGGCATCATACAGCTATGGTACCGTCACGAAGAAGTCATTGTCACCGCTATGGCATCATACAGCTATGGTACCGTCACGAAGAAGTCATTGTCACCGCTATGGCATCATACAGCTATGGTACCGTCACGAAGAAGTCATTGTCACCGCTATGGCTTCATACAGCTGTGGTACCGTCACGAAGAAGTCGTTGTCACCGCTATGGCATCATACAGCTATGGTACCGTCACGAAGAAGTCATTGTCACCGCTATGGCATCATACAGCTATGGTACCGTCAGGAAGAAGTCATTGTCACCGCTATGGCATCATACAGCTATGGTACCGTCACGAAGAAGTCATTGTCACCGCTATGGCATCATACCGCTATGGTTAATATGGGTATGGTACAGGAAGCCTTCCGCGTTCTCTTCTACGCTGGCAAAGTCGGTTAAATCGCACTGTAATAAGCCACGATACTTGTTGAAATGCATGTACTAATACATGTACTAAGTATAACAATAGGTTGACTGGCACTACTGGGCTATGTCATTCAGAATTAAATCTACGAGTCTTTTACCTTTCAATGAGTTGTGGATGGCCTGTGACCTTACCCATGACTGACGTAAATCTTATAAAGCCTATATCGTACTGCGTCGATGCACATGTACGATTTTCGATGATTTCATGATTGCTGATGCACAGTAACCTTGATCTTCTCACCTCAACATGTTTCCTGTTTAACATCAAACAATTTTCTGATTTGTGGGTCACAGTGATGTAGAGATTTGACCTTTTGACCTGATTTTTTTCCCCTGACATATCGTCTCACACTAACGTACCCTAATTCTCTCTCTCTCTCTCTCTCCCCCTCTCTCTCTCTCTCTCTCTCCAGTCACCAACAAAATCATAATTTTTTGGGCGAAGTGATCTTGACCTTTGACCTAAATTTTTCGTTATGACTCACTGTATTTCCCACATTCATCCAGTTAAAAAGTTTGAGAGCTTCGGATCACAATGAACTTTGACCTCTGTACACAAAGTTTCTTATCTGACATATAGTCTACTACTAACATATCCGCTAACATAAAAACCGATTTTTGATGATTTTTCTGATCTTTCGTCACCAGCGACCCTAACATTTGACCTACTGACCTCAGTTTTGATGCGCGACATTTATCCTGGCGAAATCGAGAAACTCTGTCACTGAGAAGTTAAGGGATTAAATATAGAAAGTCAGAAGAGGAGAACATTACTCACGTCCCTATATTGTTTGTTCAAATTGGCATCGTTTTTTATCTCTTCTTCCGAATATCCAATTTTCTCTTTGATAGCATCAACCTTCAAAAATAAAATTGTGTTATTTTGTCATGTTTTATTCAGTATTCTCTGATTCTCCGGTTAGACCACGCAAAAACAGAAGTACCATGACGAAATATAATGAAAAAAACATATAAATTGTTAATATAGGAAATATATTCTCGCCGAATGGGCTAGGTGCACTCAAATATCACTTGATTTGGATAGGTTTAAAATTATAAAAATACAAACTTGATGTTTTGGTCACCTTAACAATACCTGTATATGTAATATGTAGAGAAGATACATGGTTACTTCTTAGTCCCAAAGTTCGTCCAATGAACAGATACTACAATCACCCAGTTAAGCTAAGATGAGAAAAACTTCCTTTCATGTGATGGTAACAAAGCTTTTCACTCCAAATTCTGCCAAATCTGATTTTTGTTGGAGTTTACAAACTGAAATAACAACCTCGAAACATTGCAATGGTCAGTTGTATAAAAATGAAGACATAATTTGGTACTCTGGGACCTTTATAGCGAGAATTTCCTCTTGAGGCAAAGATTGATACAAGAGAAAATCCTCCATAGAAATGCCTCTGAAATACCAAAATAGACTTTTGATCTTGAACAAACACACATCTGTTTTTATTTATGCAATTGATCATCGCAATTCTTTCGAAGCTGATATATCAGTATGTAAAGTTAAAAGGGTTATAAAGTACCCGGTTTTATTACCGTCGGACGCAAAACAATTTCCCTACCTGAACTTCAGTCTCACCTTAAAACCAGATCACATGGGACTGTATCAGCGTAATGTTTTTCATTGGTCATATCCATTACCCAAGACGCACACATTGTATTAAACTTACATTGTTCGGTATATTTAACGATCCTACAAATTGGTTGGATATAGGGTGCAGATTTCATTTCAAATATCGATGAACATTCGTCACCAAGCGGGATTATATGCATCATAGTGTAGTCACCATAACCGTTGTGCGTCTAGGATGAAAAAATCTAGCAAGGCTGTTGCTATCGCCGGCTAGCTCAGATGTTATGATTGTCTCACCTTATCCTTGGCCACTGTTTTTGTTTCATCATCCATCCATTCATTGTCTGTTAATAAACTCTTGAAAGCAGTTCGTATAATTGAAATCATCTCCAACGCCTGAAAGAAAATATCTCGGGGTTGTATACGGCTTTCTCACTTTCACTATTGAACGGGAACAATGAAATATGGGACTGAAAGAAACATAAGGGTTCGAGAGGAAATCAAACCAGAAAGCAGTCGAGTAAACTATTTTACCGATTAATAGCTGTAACTCTCGTTAAGTCGTATTTTGACTTTTCGTCTACCCTCTCTGTCGCTATATATATCCCTTTTCAATAACGTCTTGATATTGATACAAGCATACTGCATGATGCGAGTAAGTGAAACAAGATTGAACCAAATGGTTACTATCCGAATAAGCGAATTGCTTCGACGTATCAAATCCTAATGCACCAACGTTCGAATATTATAAGCTCAAGTGGCTTGGGTTAACACAAAAAAGATCTGTTTCTACCTGTAAACAGAGATAAACTTGACATAGTAAATAACAATAAACATACGTTAGAGTAATATAGGCTCAAGTGACTCAAGATCGATCTCCACCTGTACACTGAGATAAACAGTGTGCGCCTTGAAGAAATCATGGGTGGTCTTTTGTCCTTTTTTCCCCACGGGGTGGGAGCTAGTCTGTACTCTTGCAGTTCCGACAATAGAGCCAGATGTGTATGTTTCACCCTCGAAATCAAGGTCCAACTGTATGAACACTAAGGTCCATGTGAGGTGGAAACCTCGCGAGGCCGTGGTTGGTGTAGAGCTCGCGTTGACTCAGCTTGTAACCCCAAGGGTCGAAGTCAATGACTATTACTGGATGCATTTCCCGAGTATAACAATGATCATGCTACATTGATGTAGGAATAAGAATGTAGATAATAGTAAAGGACGACAGTAAAACGGGTGGACTAATATATAGAAAAATTTAGATGATATAATTGTGTTCTCCAATGATTACGATGAACTTATCTCCCTTAGACCATGCCCTGCACTGAGATCGTGTTGTATGCACGAGTTATACCTCGATCCAAAACGAGGTTAATCGTCCTCTTCTTGCAAAGGCGTTCGCTGATATAGATCTGTATTTGGTATCAGAATTTATTCGAACAAATCTCTGAGTTTTTTGCCTCGGATTGCATTATATTTTGATAAATTTTGTAAGTTTATGGTCATTTCTCTTCCAATTGATAACGATTTGTTGTGGATGGTAAATAATTTTTGATTTTGAAGTTTGTGCAATTGACGAGAGGAAATAAATTTTGAGCGCCATGCCACGTGCGAAGGGCCAGCGCCCCAAGAGACATGGGACGAAACAACTGGACTATGCAGGCGTGGTTGGAAGGAAGAAACGGGCCGTGGATTCCACATGTGTGTCGGCTAATGTGGACATTCCTATTGAGGAGCAGCCAGCGACAGTTCAGAGACCAGAGTCTATGTACGGCCAACAACAGCCCTGGTGCCCACCGGTAGCTGTACCGCCAGTGGTACTGCCCAGCAACGGGAATGGTAACGTGGGAGAGTTAATATCAATACCGTCAAACACGTTATACAATCCGCTCAGTTTAGATCCCGTTTACACCCCAAATACGCTAGTTAATGTGTGTGACACCCTGGGAGTGGGTATACCAGCTCTGTTGAAGGAAAAGATCTGGAAGTCAGAGTACTTTGATTTAGGTCTGTTGCTCAAAGGTGACAAAGAGCTACTAGAATTTATCGGCTCCTCGGCCATATTTTTGTCTTCCTCGGGCCAGCTGGAGGTCAAGGCAAAAAAAGTCTCGCCCCAATTAGATTCGATTGAGAGTTGGACAAACGCTAGCTCTTCTCATATATATGAGTATTTACCTTACTCGTTTTCCCATGCGAACACAAGAAATGTTGAAAGACATTCACACTATCAGAACAGCAGCTTCTCGATTTTCGGGCTTTGGCTGGCAAAAATATGATGAGCAATTTCGTATCAGACAAGCAGCATGTCCTAACAATTCTTGGGCCAGTGTAAATGCAGAGCTGGCTTCTATACATGTCCAAGCCCCTTTATGATGCTCCAAACATGAATGCAAATAAAAGAAAGGAGGCCAGCACATCTAGCCTCTCTGGCATATCACAAGGTCAAACCAAAGTATGCTGGGCATATAATGCAGGCAACTGTTTTCGGCAACAATGCAAGTTTGCTCACAAATGCCAAAAATGTGCACAAAACCATCCTGCAAAATCCGGTCAGAATTTTCGTGCCCCTCACCATGCACAGGGAATTATTCCAATTGGGAAAAACTCTGGTTAATACTACAAGACTGGAGAGTTATTTGCTACATTACCCAGATAGAAAGCAAGCGGAAGAGTTACTTAGTGGTTTTAAATTTGGATTTTCTTTACATTATTCTGGACCCAGAATTCACAGGGTTGCCAAAAATTTAAAATCTGTTTTTGATAATCCTCAAATTGTTCGTGAAAAACTACAGAATGAGGTTGAGTTAGGAAGAATGGTGGGTCCATTTACTGAACTACCAATGCCAGCGTTACAGGTATCTCCTCTGGGGCTGATACCGAAAAAATTTCCAAATGAATACAGACTAATTCACCATTTGTCCTACCCTAATGGTAAATCAATCAATGATTTTATTGACCCTGCTGATTGTTCAGTAGCATACACCAGCTTTGACCAGGCTGTGCATTCAGTACAGTCAATGGGGAAAGGGGCCTATCTTGCAAAAACGGACATAAAATCAGCCTTCCGACTTCTACCTGTATCTCCAGATGACTTTGAACTTCTGGGAATTCACTTTGAAGATGCCTACTATGTAGATAGAAATCTTCCAATGGGATGTAGTATATCTTGTGCAATTTTCGAGAAATTTGCCACATTTTTAGAATGGGTAGTCAGACGAAAAATAACAAATGCCAGTCTGGAGCATTATTTAGATGACTACTTAATAATATCAGATAGCCAGGAAGGATGTGCACATGCTCTGGGAATAGTTTTGGAAGTATGTGAATACCTAGGCATTCCAGTGGTTCAGTCGGGCCAGTGGCGTGTATACCATTTTTGGGCTTAGAAATAGATACAGTGGCCGGGCAGATCAGGGTACCCCCTGACAAGATTCAAGAAATTGGTCAAAAGATCGAGCAGGGTCTTTCCAAGACGAAACTAAAATTGCATAAAATCCAGTCGCTCGTGGGCTCTCTGAATTTTGCTTGTCGAGCAGTCGCCCCGGGTAGGCCTTTTATTAGGAGACTGATAGACATAACAAGGGGAGTAACCCAGCCACATCATTACATACGTATAACACAGGGTGTGAAACAGGACTTGAAAATGTGGTTGCAATTCTTTTCTCATTTCAATGGGATAGCGGCATTTAGGGACCAATTTTGGGTGACAAATGGTCAATTGGAATTTTTCACAGATAGTGCTGGGGGGCTCACCAAAGGGTTCGGTATCTACTTCAACGTGAAGTGGGCTCATGGCCAATGGCCAGCTTATTGGACAGAACTGGGGGTTACTTCCAACATCACCTTTTTGGAGTATTTTCCCATATGGGTAGCTGTCAACATTTTTGGTGAACAGCTGAGGAACAAGAAAGTAGTATTCAGATGTGATAACTCCGCTGTTGTCACCATACTCAATACTCAGACAAGTAGGTCACCAGAGGTGATGATTTTGGTCAGGGCATTTGTAATACGGTGTTTAGAGTACAATATTTATGTGAAAGGTCAGTATGTCCCTGGACATCAGAATTTGATCACAGATGCAATCTCCCGTTTACAGTGGGCCAAATTTCGACAACTGGCACCGAAGGCAGACGCCCTGCCTGTTCCAATACCAGCCGAGGTGTGGAAAGTCTTCAACTAGAAGCTCTCAAATTAATCAGTGCAGCAAATTCGAAAAGCACACAAAAGGCTTACGAGAATGGGTTCAGATCATTTTACCAGTTTAGAATTAGCTATAATTTGGATCAAATATGGCCTGTACCTCTGGACCATATTGTAAAATATGTGGCATACTTGTCATTGAAGGGTAGGGCAGCAAGTACAGTAACGGTATACTTATCAGCAATAGCATATGCCCATATGATTAGGGGATGGAATGACCCTACAAAGCATTTCGTGCTGCGCAAAATGTTGGATGGTATACGCAGAACTGACCCACGAAGAGATATTCGGGCCCCTATTACGATGGATATTTTGAAGACCATAGTTGTAGCCTTGCCCCATGTTTGCATTTCCCAATATGAGAGCTGCCTTTTTCAAACCGTGTATTTACTGGCCTTTTTTGGTTTCATGAGGGTTGGTCAATTAGTGTTTTCCTCGCATGAATATAGACAACGCCCTCTAAGGGTTGACGATGTGGCAGTTGACTGTAGCAGGGACACCACTTCTCTAAAAGTCAGGATTCGAGAGTCCAAGTGTGACCAGTTTGGCAGATCAGTAACTCTTGTTATTGATAAACTAGATTTTAATAGAGATTCGCTTTGTCCAGTGGTAGCTATGGAAAAGTATTTGATTCAGCGTCCCATGGGAAGTCAATATTTGTTCTGCCACATGGATTCCTCACCCCTCACAAGATACCAATTCACAGCAGTACTTCGAAAGGCACTACAGTTTAGTAATGTGCCTGCAGCGGCCTACAAGAGCCACAGTTTTAGAATAGGTATTTGTACAGAGTGTGCTATGAAAGGTATACCATATGACCAGATACAGGCGTGGGGTAGGTGGAGCTCACCAGTGTTTCGTAGATATATACGAATTCCAAGTCACAGGGTGCATGTTCCCCGCTGATGATGAATGTATGTGGGGGGGGGGGGGTATTATTAAATGCAAATAATATTCTTTCAGAAATAGCGTTATTTGGTGACTCGCTCATCTATTGGGCCCAGCGGTTTGCGTGCCAGTGTCAACCAAGCCGAGTCAACTTGGAGTTGGAGGAGATGGGGGTGCATGTTCAATGGAGGGGACAGAGGGGCATGAGATGGGAACACTTGAAGGACAGTATAGAATATAACCTGGTATCTCAGCCAGTTCCGGATGCCATAGTGATCCACCTGGGCTCAAATGATGTAGGCCACAAGCCCTGTGGTGACTTATACCATGAAATCAGGGAAACGATACTTTACCTGAAATTAAGATTGCCCGCTTGTGCAATAATATGGTCAGAAATTCTACCGAGAGTACAGTGGCAGGGTACCGACAATCGGGCAACAAACGGAGTAGAAAACGTGTAAATAGGGAACCGGCCGCAGCTATTCGGGATGTGGGGGGCAGATATATCAAACATAGGGAGTTCACGTTTGTTGACACATTTTGTTTTCGGCCAGACGGTACACATCTTTCCTCGGCAGGGAATTCCATCTTCTTAACAACAATACAACGTGCCTTGCAAACCTGCTTGATGTCAGACCAAACGGGTTATCCATAGTGTTGAACATCTTATAATTGACATTATTGGTCTGCCTTATAACATAAGTTACCTTTGACAGCACATTTCTGCAGCAGCTAGGGAGGGCAATCCCCCATTTGAATCTAAAATCTGCGCTTAGAATTTGTGGGATTACAAGCATGTGAAGACATGCTTGTGTGGCCGGATTCTTGCGCGCGAATGAGCAGGTTGTATGTGGGGCCCATACTTATGTGGTCCGTAAGATGGGCGACAAGTCATCCTTTGTATCCATCGGAGCTTGTCAATGATTGGGCTTCAAGGGAAGCATGTTTGGGACTCGCCTGCACGGAGTCATGGACTCACCTGATGGTTTTCCAAGGGAGCAGGGCCAGACCATTGTTTCCAATGGGTGGCAGGTATTTACATGTAAGCTCACAACAGTAGCCTCTGATATGCCAGATACCTATTTATGGTGGTTATCAGAGGTTGCTGTGCTCGCACGAATCCGGTCAAATTTTTGGTGTAATTTTCTTAATAAAGCTGCGGCCGAATATCTTCCAAGACCCTGCTCGACATTACCATTCCCGATTACCCCTGACCGCACGTCATGTGAGCCTGTGAGCTACGCTCTCATTTTGTCATCATTGATTCATCTCAAACTTCGAGAAACTCGTTTTCAAGTGATGGTGGTATGAATTTGTCGATCACGATTTATTGCAATGAACATTGATTGAAATCACTGAATGTAGGTATTTGAACTTACGATTGATTTGGCATCTTCATCAAATGCGGCATCAACGAACATCCTTCCCACAGCATTTCCAAGTTTGATATCGGCTACTGTTGCACATGTTTTCCATCGAGCTCCTTCGTTCACTGCCCCGTAAATCATCTGTAATTGTCAGCGAATGTATATGGTCTAATACCTATGGTGGTGCACGATCTCCTATACGGCTTATAATGTTGCAATGTCAATGTCGGGACAAGCTTGGTAAACATCTGCCGACTGGTTGATAAAAAGGGGAATCTAATCCATTAAGGAAACAACTGTATATACAAATGTTCTGTGACGTCTTTTGAAAAGCAGTACAGACGATTGACTAATATACAGCTTATACATCAATACGTCGTGACCGATATATAGCATGTAGTTTCATTATATTAGGTGAAAATCTTCAGCTGATTGTTTCGTTTGTGAAGTCAGAAACTTAATTTCGACAATTTTGCCCAAAATACATGGATTTCTTTTTAATATTTAAAACAGGCAACTGTGGACCAAAATACATCTAAAGTTTCCGTTGTCACCATATCCGCAGTGTCACTGCATCGCAATATCATTTTGGTTCAAAGTGTCATTGTTTAGATATATTAAAACACATGTTCAGAAAAGTCAAATACAGAAGAAAGCCAAATGTCAAACGTCTATCGGCGCTGCATTACGGTACGTCAGTTTTGACTCCGGAGCGTTTATAATATAACAGTTGAATATGTGCTTTGTGCGAAACACAGCTTTTTGTGCAGTAATAAAGAAATTAACTTTTGGTTTCATAAACGTAACAGCTAAATGAGTTTGGTTCATATAAACTTAACTACTCTTTTTGTCCACATATGGTCCATGTTGCATATGACTAATATTACCTCTCTGAATATTTTACATTTATCCACATATTTTCAGAGGAAGGGTAGAAGCTTCGTTCTCTCTTTTGTCTTGTGGAATACCTTTTTGAATTCAGTTCTCAGATCGATGATATTTTGTGGTAGGGTCTCCACTCGGTTCACAGTCATATATCCCATCAGGTAATTGGCGATGGTTCTGTAAATCGAGTTGTAAACGTGTAAAGTATTTGCATCTTCGCATATCAAGTCGAACACAACACGTGTTGTTTTGGCTGAACATGATCTGATCAGAATACGGGTTTGGTGATGTCACAGCTCTACAAATATTCCGTGGTCCATAATAGGAGGAGTGCAGTGTACATGTGTGACCTCTTTAAAATTCAAATGTAGCTGGCTATTCGAAAGAAATTAACATCAATACAACCACCACCATATTTGGAAATTCACACCGGCAGACATCAAAGAAAATCCTCGCTACACGGTTTTGGCAAGCTCCTATCTTGATTGGCTATATGACATCACGCGCGTTTCCCGATTTGAACAATTTACTCTATTCATTAGGTCAAGGTAAATGACGAAACGTTAGTATAGTATTTAACTTGAAATGTGAAGATGAGTATTTGAATTATGTTATGAAGGTTATATGCGAATGGACATACACATATGTATATTGGGCTTGACTTCATGACTTTTTAGAGGTTTGGAGACTGGGACCACTGCATTTGTTAGAGAATAGTACAGTCAGATTATCTCAAATTAAATTAAGTTTTCTAGGCAGGTATCCGGTTTTGCTTCTAATCCGCGAAATAAGCGCAGTCGGTGATCTAAAATACATGTAACCATGTCGCTTGGTTGAAAATCAAATATTACGCATTGATACGAACTCATTATATCTTCTTTGAGTCATTGTCCAGAACGGAGGCTAGAATTCTGTTTTTGTTCACCTCTTCGGCGTATTTTCCAAGAGTTCCATAAGATCGGCCAGGTAGACGGGATATTTCACCACCACCGGCTCGTCAGCTCCAAGGGAGATACCTACACCAGGTACGTTCATCACGCCCCTTAAATATCTCGTCCAATCAAACTATCTCGATATCAGAAAGATGAAATGATGAATTAGCGAATCTTATGACAGACAGTGTCCATTGGAATGATTAATCAACATCTTAACTCATGTCTTCCATCTTGAGTTCCCTCGGTTAATTACCTGTAACAATCAACTGTCTAAGACAGTCACGTAATTAACACATTGATATTTTAGATATTATCATTCAGGTTCATCACAATACCTTACATGTTACAAGGCATAAACACCGCCGAATGGAACTGAAGAAATACAATACAACACAAACACCTGTATCTCTTGACAACCGTGTGTTTTAATTAAGCTATATATACTGGGTCTTTAACACATTAGCATGATGACAATAATCTGTGTTTTAAACTATTTTTCCTCGTATGCTTGAATATGGGGAAGGGGTTAACATGTGATATTTGCATGAATATGGTAAACATGCATCATATTACCGTCTACTATACAACGAAACGTTCGCTTTGTTTACCTGGATGAATACTTTGACAACTTCAACTTGGAATTATGCCATTTATCGCCTGTTAAAATGTTTCCCCATATAAAGCATAGACAGAAATTTGTTCGGCTCACAGCTGGTGCGAGAAGCTAGATTACTGCTTACTAACACTTGATCAATCAGTCCATCGTCATCGCGTTAATGCGTAGCAGGACCACTGAGTTGTTCCCTCACCTTGTTACTGACGTGAATATACAGCTCTGGTATGGTCATTCTGTTATAAAGCGCATTGGCGTCTCTTCTCTCTTCCGCTGGCATTGTTAGCTACAGACAAATAGAAAAAATGGAGATACAGTTGAATAGTCGAAGTGATGAGAACACAGGTAGGTCCCCTCTTGAGAGGTTTGTACTGATGGTACCTTGTACAGACCTGTTCACTGGGTCCGAGCGGACCATGTCACTGGTAGGATATTAATGGAATACCAAAAGCTTGATTCGGTTGGTGTATTCGATTCCAAGCATGGCTGTGTTAAGTTTAGCGATAATTTACTCGCTATAACAGCGCAGATATAATCACATGATAATGTTTACCGCGAGCTGTTCTTTGATGACACGAGTCATGAACATCCATATGTGAACATCCATCTTTTGTTGTGCCGGTATTAGGTATCCACAAGACATTATAACCGTGAACAACATTTGGAATTTCGCAAACGAGGACCGTTGACCAACGTGCGGAGTGATTTCAAAAAGAGTTGAACCCTGTTGAAAATGACGATTTTGAAAAAAAATGTCTGAGAGCTTATTAACATTGTTAGGCCTTATACGTAGCTTCGGCCAAATCTTTAGTAAGTTAAGAATGTAGAGTATCCGGTAAAGTAGGTACACCAACGTGTGGTACCGTGTGTGGATATGTTTAATCTTGTTGCACATTCATCCGCCTTCCGGCAACGACAATGCGACAACAATAATGCGGCGACGGCATAGAAATCGGTCATATGAAAATGAAATGGGATGTACACATACGCACGGCAACGGCGACGCGATAGCACTACCCGGCTATGTTTTGAATCGGTCCAGGAGCGATTTTTTACTATTACCGAACATAAAACTGACGTAACCACAGCCAAACACGTGCTTTCTGAGAGAGCAAAGTAGCTGCATACTCACGAGAAGATACTCCAATAAGCATGTGCCATTTGGTCTTCGCATTTATATGTTGCCGGATTAATGTGAAAACCCTACAACGCATTGTAGTTGCCGTCGCTGTTGCCCAACGTTGCATTTGTCGTTGCCGAAAAACGGATGAATGTGTACGAAGCTTAAAGCCTGACCGATTTCGAGTGATAAGTAGTAGGGTTTAACGTCGTTTTCAACCTTGTTTCAGTCATATCACGACGGTGCCTACATGCGCCAGAACACGAGAGTACTCACAGTTTCTATTATCCTGGACACTGATCAGCCCAGCCAGTACAGCACCCGGTCACCCATCCAAGTATTGACGGATTGCGATCCTACTTAGACCTCATCAAAGACTTCAAGAAATAGTTTGGTTGGCGTATTTATGCTAAAGATGGCTGTGGGCCTGTAAATGTCCGGTTTAGGCTATCTGGGAATTCTCAAGGTTGATCGAAGTGCCGGTATAACGTTTGTAGCATGTATTTTTCTGAAGAATGAAATGTATTATTAGCAACAATAACATTATATTTTAAAGAAAAACTTACTCTGGCTATTGCAGTTTCGAGCGCAACTATGTTGTTGATGTCTCGTTCAACTTGGGACATATCCATCGCCCCCAGAGCCTCGGCTAAACCGGTTAGATAGGTTTTGAGGACAGGTACGTAAGTGCTTGCTTGAGAGAGGTAATAGTCTCTTCCTGGCATGATGAGGTCCGGCTGATCTAACTGCAAGAAAGGAAGCGACACGTATTACTAATATATCCATTTATTTCTAGAGAGAAGATCAAAGCAACCTGCATGTTGGCAGGGAAATTTAATACCCCTCACTGGCGGCTATTTCCATCTTAGCGTCATTTTATTTTGAACAAATAATTGATTATCCGGACTGAGACTGAAAATAATCACATCAAGTCACTCGACAAATATATGTAGATTCACTTTTAGGTAGGAAATTTAAGCCGTACGACGTCGGGCATTACAGGATAGTTTTTCTGAGTATTCTTGTATTTACCAGGTTTACCCCATGCTGAGGAGTTTATTCCATCAGGCGTCCATGATGCTCATCTATTATCATCAGTTGATTTAATTATTTGAGCTGATCTGTCATCACAGCTCTCGAGTTAGCGTATGTAATTCGGCTTAAGCCGGTGCTAGGGGCCGTGTGGATAATTCATTGTCTCCACATGAACAGCTGCAATAAAAGCGCGGCTGGAATACTAAGGCTACGTTCGAGAATCCACCGTATTCTCGGGTCTGAATGTGAGGTGCCGATCAAAGCTTTCCTGTAGAGTCATATGGTTGCTTTCTAGTCGTCAGTTTTTCACACCTCTTGCATATCGCTACAATTAAGTACCAATAAATAACGTGGGCTAAGAATACTGATCAGCGATACGGATCTGATACTTGGCGAAGTCAACCAAAATTACTCCCACATTTTTGTCTCGCTTGTAGAATTAACATAAGCAACATAACAATGTGATATATAATTTAATAGATATCAAAAGGATAGCAGAACACGTATAATAATGCGAATTTGACCGGTAATTACGAGACTACATGGCATGTGGTGTAGTCTCACCTGAAGGGCCCACGCATACAGAGAACAATTCCAGAAGTCGATTTCATGTTGTCTCTGAAGATTCTCCATTTAAGACTCGACCAGTGTTTGACAGAAATTGGTGTTTATTAGTCGACAGACATACAGCAAAATGACAATCCAATGTCAGACACAGTTGTACAATGACACACACGTGTTAAGAGATCTTACTATCTGTCCGTAATCAGTATTGCCGCGCTTATATACAGTTAAACAAGCAAGACACTTGAACTAAACACTTATCAAATCGCAGCTATACGATACCGCGAAGAAAATGCTATTTACAATCAATTCACATGTGACTTGCTTATTCTCAAGTGCCCACGTTCGTTTCTGAATATTTAATTAAGATTACCAGATTTCTATGAATTGGGTTCTATTTAAATCTTCCAAGTCCGGCACTGAATCCTGTTTGAGGAAACAGACTGTTATCGTTCGTCTTAGAACATCCACCGACAGGAAACCTAGCCTCTATTGTTCGATCAAGTGGAGAAAATCACAGCATCTACTATATATATTCAGACTGATCATAGAGACGTCTGTCTAATATCACATCATATCCCACACATCCCCCGCGCCGCAAAGTTAACGGTTTAATCCGTGCACTGGAAAACATTTAACTAATTCATGTCTGAGAAAAATCAAACATAACTCTATCATTGGAACTCTCAAAATAAACCAAGAATAACTGACGTAGCCAAGTATTGAACATTGTTAGCGTATTTCCTAGCTTTATCCTATCGACATGTCATTATTTAAAATTTAAAATACGTGACTCAACCAACCAACCAGCACGACTCCATAAAATAATATGTCTATTATTTATGTCACCATCAAATACCAGCATCCTCAATCGCGCATTGGTCAATCAGTGCGAATGAATGTTCCGTTCAAGACACCTTCAATAGTCATGCCATCAGCTAATTTTAAGATTACATTAAAGAAGACTATCTTTAACACACAACTACTACCGCGAGGCTCAGATATAGTTCATGCTACATGCATGGAACGACAAACTCTTTTAACTTGATTCCTATATTTCCTGTCGTTAACCTCGACGTTACACGATATACGTCACGCATGACGTTCCCCAATGACAACATACATCTACCAGTGTTACGACTCAAATCTTTTCTTTTTTTGCCACCACACCAATTTACACTCAAAAATACACAATTTTACTCAATTCCAATGAGCATTCGTTGTACCCAATAATTTCAACTTTAAATTAAGAATAGGTTCCGACGCCAACTAACAGGTTTAGCTCAGCTTTCTAAATTTCAAAATCTACCGCTATATGTCAAATGTCAACAATTCAAGGCACATAGTTACCAAAACTTCCACATAAGCTGCGTAAAATGTGCATACAACAATATCTTTAGAAAATAGAGGTACTGAAACTCAGTCCAGAATAATAAAGAAACGGATTTACCATCAACTTGACCACATCACACTAAGACCAAATGTCAGCAGTTAAATTTGACCTATCGACTTCGTGCTAGCTGTAGATTATTATAAGGTCAGTATCAAAGTTGCCTGAATGAAGAAATATATTTTGTTACAATACCGAAGCTTCTCTGGGTACTTGCTAAATACAGATTTGAAAATCCAGAAATTGATCCATAAGGGGAAATAATGTGCGCTGGTCTTGTCGTCATAACCAAACTTCTACATTCAACACGCGAAAATGACCGAATGTTATGGTTACTTAACGGTATCTTTGCAAAATAAAAATCAATGAATACACAAACATGCTGTTCGTTAGTTCGCAAAATCACCAAAACAAATTACGCAGGCGGAACGTCATCAGAGATACACAATACTAGCTATTATGAAGGACATGCAAATTCAAAATCTTGTCAAGACCTAATAACTGGTCTAGCCAAGAAAAACAATATTTATTATTCGATCTTCCAAAACCTATCTCAACATGCAAACAATAACATTTTCCACATTGTAACGTGAGTTTTCATATAGAGATTCAATCCAGTATTGACGAACAGGTTTTGATGTCCTCGGGAGGCAAACAGATCGGGTTTTCCATCTGGTCTTCATTAAATAGCACATGGTTCCATTTTGGTCAAAAGCTAAAACCAGTTGTTAGCGAAGACAAATTATGCAACAGTGTGTTTCATATCAAGTTTTCTATAGTAAAACTTTACATATAGCAACTATAAATATAAAACAATTTAACAAAATTCCCAAAAAGTAATGATACAAATAAAATATCTAAAACTCACCTGGCTATTGGAGTTTACTATCGGTCATTACAAAAGCGGCAACAAGTCAACGTGTCCTCAACAACTGATGATATGTCCGTGTCACTGGAATTTAACGTCCAAAAATGGGGTCACTTTAACTTGATGTCTCGGATATGTCAAATGCACTGTGCATTTTCTTCTGTGAGGAGCATGGGTTCTGTATTTTCCTCTTATTATTCACCAGATTGACCTGAGACGGTTGACGAACCAACATGACCAGCAGACGTTCTACTCGAAATACAAATCTCCTGTAATCCATTGGTGTCATTTTCCAGCGTCGACATGGCCAGGACTAATGTCGTCCGTTGACCAGGCTGGCAGTAGTTCCGCCCACTATTGTTACTGCTTGTTCGGTGTGGGCTCCAATAGTTGCGTTTTTTCGGACCGGCTCTAGTAGTTGCTGCTTTTTCGTCGTCGGTTGTAATAGTTGCTGCTTTTTCAGCGTCGGCTCTAATAATCGTTCCTTCTTGGCGATAGTATTCATATTCTCTAGTCGTCGAGCTCTTCAACCCTTCGTTGTTGAGCTCTTCGATCCTTTGTCTCTTCGATCCTTTGTCGTTGATCTCTTCGATACTTATTCATTAATCTTCTCGATCTTTTGTCGATGGTCTTCTCGTTGCTTGTTGTTGTCTCTCTAGTCTTGTTTTTTTTTTATCGTAGGTAAGCTCGCCAATGCGACTTTTGAGTGGTACTTACGAGCTTACATGGGTAGTCTGTGGTGTAGTCTCACCTGAAGGACCCACGCATACAACATTACTGTGAACGATTCCAGAATTCGACTTCAGATTGCCTCTGAAGATTCTCCATACAAGACCTGGAGACGCAGTTTGAATCAAATTAGTGTTTACTCGTCGACGGATATGACATGACAAAATGCCAAACGCAGAGTAATTCCCAATTGTACAATGAAACGCTAATGTGCTCCAAGGGATCTTACAGATCTGACTATAAACAGTGTTGCTACGATTATATACAGTTAAACAAGCAATACGCTTGAATCAAACAATTACCCAACCACGGATATGATGTTAGCGTTAGCATAATGTGATTTTTTATCAATTCACATGTGAATTGCTTATTCTCAGGAGCCCACGTCCGTTTCTGAATATTTAATTAAGAGTACCATATTTCAGTGAAACCTTCCATGTCCGGCACTGAATCCTGTTTGAGGAACAAGATTTTCATCAATCATTTAGAACATGTACTGACAGGAACCTGATCTCAATTGTTTGGTCAAGCTGCAGAAAATCACAGCATTAGCTATATACATTCAGACTTGTCAGGAAGTTACGCCCCTCTAAACTGAACATAGCCTAACACGCATACTATACACAAGTTAATGATTTGTTTTTTTCTATAATCGAACATTATTAATCTGCTATGATTATAAAATGCAATATAATAAAATATACAGGAGTTCAAATCTTCAAAACAACTTCTCATATTTTACAATATGACATGGTGTAGTGCATAGGATTAACATCATTTAGGAAACTTCCAAATCTGCAGGATGTACCCAGTTTTTTGTATCTTTTTTTTGTCATTAGATGACATTAGCAATGCCTCTGATTTTACGAAGTATCATTCTTTCAGATTTGAGATTCACTTTCCAGATTTGGACCATATGTTATTCAACATTATATTCCCAAAATGTATAACGAATAGGTTTCCTTATATAAGTGAAGAATATCAGGATATTTCTTGATTGATCGTTAGAATAACAGTATCAACAGTCTGTCAAATGAGATTAGCAACAATTTCCATAGGGCTTAACTCAGATTAGTGTTAAATCTGAGAACTTGTCATCCGAGGCTATTTACTATCCATCTGCAGTGTTCTGTCAATCAGAATGCCATTAGAACAACTACAGATTATGAAGAACATTTTGGGAGAATGTGACCAGATGGAAATGACACCAGAAAAAGCGTTTAGTCTTCCTAAATCTTCTGCCCAATAAGCAGTTACTTCAATGACATTCTAAACGACAGAAATGCCGATGGATAATGTATATAAACGCATGACAAATTACCGGGTTCATCATAAATCTGAAATTTAGCCTCTGGAAATTGCTAATACCACTTGACAAACGTCAATCTACTGATAAATATTCTTATATTTTCACACCAGGAAAAAATGCCAAGCCAAATGGCTTTTGAAATATTATCTTGAATAACATTAATCCAAACCGGGCCGTTTAGTTCGACATTTTAACGATATAACTACATTTGAGTTTGCTTTTATTTTGCTAATGTCATCTTGGACGGAATGGCATCAGTAACATTATACTGATAACGAAAACTGAACAACAACTTGCAGATTTGTATGTTTACTTGATAAATGTTAATTCTATGAACTATACTTTGGTTATTTTATTGCTATGCATACTACTTTGATCGCCAATATAATATAAATATCTATATATACATAATATTGCTAATACAGGCTGCATCATGACGGGAAGGGCAGGGCGGGGGTAGCTACTGCCCTTTTATAGTGCTGTCACACTGACATATTATGCCGTCGGTAGACATGACGCACCACCCATTCACATTATGCTGACAACGAGCGAACCAGTACTTGTTCTATCCTTTCAATGCTGAACGTAAGCGAGGAAGCAACAAGATCCATTTTTCAAGTCTTCGGTTTATGAGCCAGTGGGAGGTCAAAAATTGAGGTCAAAACGTTAAAGGTCAGGGTCACTGTGACCCAAAAATTAGGAAACATTTAAAAATCAAATTTTGCTATAAGTAGATACGTCAGTTGGAGATGTGAGGTATTAATAGAAGTAAAAACTTCAAAGATCAATGTCACTGTGGAAATAGGGAATTCTCAAAATCTTTTTTTTGTGGGCAGCAAGGCTATTGGAGGACGATATACAGGCATCAAAATTGTGGACAAAAGTTCATTGGTCAAGGAGATTGTTACCCCAAATCAGGATATTGTTGAAATTTTATGCTATAATAAACCAAGTCACTGGAAACTACATACTACGTAAACACATTGTGTACTTTAGAATAGATGGGTTTGGATCAGGTGTCACAGGCTCTGACTGGACTGCTCTTCTACATGGATTTTGAAGAGCCCATGAGAGTTCGGGAACTGATAGAATTGCATAACGTATCTCTCTGTGTATGCGCCGCAACCATCAACCGCGTCTGTGCTCGACAGGACAGCGCTGTCAGACTATCTTCCCGGTTGCATAAAAAAACGTTTAATCCAAGTTTGTCTCGATCTTCTTCATAATTAGGAAATTAAATCAACACATGTTCAGCTGTTTTAATGCCACCACAGCTGCAGGGGGCATAACACTTTGGTCCGAATTTTGATCTGTATCTGTTTAGTTTTGAATATCCTGTTCACAGCTGAGCTTGAGAAATGTAGCCTGCTGTCGAAGGATGGTCGACCTGGACTTCGAGGTTCATTCATATCATGGTTGGATGTTGTCAATGCCAGACTGGTGCCTTGGATGACATCGCGGTAGCTATTAAACTCTCAGTTCATGGTAAGTATATCTATTGCACACTGGATTTCAGCTAAAATAACCGGGGCGCTGAAGTCGTTTGTATCTAGTTGACTCTCCGGTTGAAATTGTATCAATACTTGCTGGATAGCCACAAGCTATACAAAGAGGATGGATACTCTGGTGGCGACTGGGTGTACAATTGTGATTTCGTTTCTCCTTGATGGTAGGTAGATCAATGAGCCTGCCCTAAAATATCCTGCATTCGTTGAGCATTATCCATCTATGAAGACCACTGCTGTTCAAACTGGCAATGTGTGAAGCTGTTCTTCTATAAAAGCGTTAGCGCACACCTCTTATGTTTGGTTCTAGTCCAGTATTCTTGCTGTTCTATCGACAACCCGATGTAGCGGCAAGTATCTGGTAGAAAAGGTTCAGTAAAACGGAAAGATACCCGGTTGCCTATTGGATTTCGTTGTTGGCCATTCTCATTTTTCCCCAATGGAGAAAAATGCAACTTTGGAAAGCCTAGTCTGGTCCAGTTGAGCCGCAATGTTTTCCAGGTAGAGGATTGTCCATAGCCAGGATGGTGCGGCATAACCTCATCTGCTCATCTCATCGTAGATCAAGAGGAAATATACCTGATTCCACTTCAGCTGCCTCCCTTTCAGCAGTGATGGGAAGTCCCAGACAGAGTGCAAAGCCCTTTCGCTGGCCTTGATGAGTTTGGGGTGTGTCCGTCATAATCGACAATGCTTGGGATGCGTATTCCAGATGGGATCTGCTTACCAAACTTATATGTAGTTGCAGGATAGACTTTTGTTGGGATAGACCGTAAGCTCTTTGTCGATCTCAAGATGTGGAAGGATCAATTCGCTTTGCGTTAGATGATGTTACTAAGATACGACACCGTGTAGATATATTCCCTATATCTCTGCTAGCCTGACAGACCAGTACTTCCTGATCGGGTCCTGGATCGTGTGGATAGTACCGTCGTCTGCAAACGTCTGCTGCAAACTTGGAGTTTCCACTGGTGATGTCTTTGAAGATATCTGTGGCAGATTGACCAGTTGGGGACAGATGGCCGAACCTTAATGGAGACCCAAGATTGTTGTAACAAGCTGTCTGGCCTGGAGCCCGTGAATCCAATGAGCTGTCCTCTCCGAAAGAAACGCGTACAAGCTACATGCTTTTCCAGGGCTCACATCACCTGGCTTTGAAATGGACACACGCGGACGGACAAACTTTCACTTTCAATAGCGTGTTTTCTGACATCGGTGTTATCATATAACTGTGCGTGTTACCCTTTCCCCGTAGGGACATTCGCCGTCACGTGGTTGTCGCTATTTTTCATGTTGACTCTAAAGGGAGTCCATAATTATGATATTGATTCGGCGTGAGTGGGAGTCTTCTCTGCCAATGAAAATAGCCGTTATATTGACCGTCGGTTTGCACTATGTTTGACAGCAGACCCATGGAGCGTAAAGCAAAATGTCTAGTATTACATTCTGCTTTCATCAACTTAACAAGAAGATTAAGAGACGTCCTGGTCATATTATAAAAAAAATTACAGTCTCTTGATATCGATAAACATGTGGTTTTGTGGACCCGAGAAAACAATATTCACCTCGGTCAGTTTTCCCAGGTTAACAAAACCACACATTGACCGATATCAAAAGACTAATTGTATAATGTCTGACCGTCGTTTGTCCGTTTCAGGCCTGATATGGCCGTTAATTGTCAGACTCTTTCTCTCTTGCTCGATAAGTCCATGCATATTGGTAATACATGTAGATAGATTACGATTTGACACGGACCATTTCGCTAACTGTAGGCCTATAACATACCTCTAGTATAGTGACAGCAGAATTGGCCCGGTCTGTTTCCACTGCTAGTTTTATCATGGGTCCCAGATTGTACTTTTTCATCAATATCAACATGTCCACAAAGTCGAAGCTGTTTTCGTTCCAGGAACTGAGGTCAACAATAGGCCAACGACCAATGGTATCATACAAACGATTAAGGGGAGCCAGTCCGCGTTTCTCGATAGCACCTGAAAACATAGAAATAGCAAATACAACAGGAAACTGTGTTCTTTGGTCTCGATAACGTTCTGGTAGTCTGCACGCCCATATATTCTACGTGTTGCTATTTGTGATCTCCATGGAGAATAGGAATGTAGAAACTAGTGCTGATTTCATAAGAGTAGATCTTCATTATGTCTATGACTGAAAAATCGTCGTGTCAATTAGAATAATCCTTATGAGGCCGTTATGTATACTACCGGTGTTAACCGGTCCGCCTGTGACAGATTCATTGGTTACCAGTTAGGAGTTTACATAACCAAGACTGGACTCCTCTCAGTTTTCGGCTAAGTTAAAGCATAATATGCTGACAATACTATTGAAAACGCTATTACTTTCACACCATCTTCTCAAGATAAGGTACATCCGTAAAGCTGTATTCGTGTGGGAAAATTAAGCCATTTCCTTTTCTGTTCGATTGACCAATCAGACGAATTAAGCCGGGGACACACGACCAATTTATCTTTGAATAGAAACTAATTCACGACATCTTAGAATGGAGCTGCGCAAGCGCATTGCAAAACCGATCTCTCCTTTGCACCATGTGAACTGTGTTAATGTGGAGAAATAGAGCCGTACCGATACTGCTAGTTTGAATACAACCTCGGGAGAGGCTTTGGAATAGGACATCTGAGAATTACATCAAGCACATCTCGTACACACGATCAAAGAAAATGTGACAACCGAAGAATATAGGACATACAGAAAATTGGGTTCACTCGTTCACAGGGATACATGAAAACTGAAATTGATTGATCGTGTGTCTCCGGCTTTGCACGTGTCATGTTCTAGGGGACGATACATTAGAAGATTCAGTTTCAGTTTTATTGCAAAGGAATCAGCAGATGCTGTTTTTCATCCGTGCAAATTATTTACAATATTTACATAAAAACAATAAAAACCTAAAACAGTAGAATAAAACAATATCACAGCGAGAAAATGGTTATATGAATGATTACGTGATGATCACGATTTACATATTACACAGTAGTATATTGCACTGTATGTGGAGACATCACATTAAAAAGGTTCAACAAACGTTCTTATATACTTAGAACAGTGCTTTTTAAAAGTCTGTAAAGTTTGAATACGCTTTACCTCGTCTGGCAGGCTATTCCAGCTAGTGACCCCAAGAGCCGATAACGAATTCTTATGGTAATTTCCACGAAAAATATTTAGTGGAGCAGATCTTGTCTTATATGAATGTTTTTCAGAGACATGCTTGAAACTTGTTTTGAGAGGACTAGGCGTATTGCCATTAATAGCCTTCCAAACTAGGGTACATCTATTAAGATAGAATCTTTGTCTAATACTCAACCATCCACATTTCTTTAACATATCCACTCTATGTGTCCGGGGACCACATTCCAATATAATCCTCATTGCTCCATTTTGATTACGTTGGAGTCTAGATATATCATTTTTACTTGCAACACTATAAATTGTAGAACAGTAGTCCAAGTCAGGCAAGACAATCGTATTATATAGGGTAAATCTCGTTTCTTTGGGGACGCAAGGTCCTATACGTTTTAATACACCAATACTTCTATTTAACCTTCGGACAATTTGATTGATGTGTTCATTGAACTGAAGATTATCATCAATGACCACACCTAAGTACTTAATATTATCGCACTGGACAATATCATTTTCACATAATTTTAAACACAGTTCACTATCAATAAACCGTTTCTTCTGACGACTTCCAATTAACATGGTATTTTTTTTCTATGTGTAGACTCAGCTTATTGGCACATAACCATGTTTAAATATTGTTGAGATCAAGCTGTAATTTTTCTTTAATAATATTGACATCAGGATTTGAAATAACGAGAGATCCTGAAGGATCTTGGCGCCCACCATTGTCCGATAATTGTAAGCTAATGACAAGAGGATCTTTTTGTCCATTGTTACTAAGAACAAACGATTGATTTGTAATTTTGTTTACAGATTTCGAATCTGAGTGAAAAAGATCGAAAAAGGGACACTGGAAAACAATCTTTCTAAGTTTAAGGAGTTTCAAGATTTCTAGAAACTGTACTTATGTCGGTTGTTATAGTACAAGAGAAAAGTTAGTCTGAAAGTGAATGTCCGGAGGATCCTTCGTCTTCGTTTTGTAGTATTTTTTTTTTGCACGTGTCATCATTGGGTACTGGAAGCGAAGACAAATCTCGTCGACCCTTTGGTATGAGCTATGAAACATACTTAAGATTTTATAATTAGGAACGAATTCTGTTCCGTTTACTGGGCTAGTTTGAGATATCTCTTTTAAGATACCATGCTCGAAAATAGTAAGACGGTACAATACTTAATACTGACGGGATCCGCGCAGTAATGTTGCAACTTCGAAAGTGTCTGAATCCTGATTATCTCCCTTGGATCGAAACACGCAGTAGTCTACAGTTGTCGAGTTGCAACGTTGTGTCACAAGAGTGACGTCCCTTCATCTAGCCGACCCGTCGGCAGACGAAACAGTGGGGCAGTTCACTGGGCTAAAGAAACTGATTTAAAATTTGAAGAAATACATTTTAATTCCGAATTATTTGAACCTCTTGATATGGAAGGTGAAGGTATGGATATTCTCTATAGTCACTATATAGAATATGTCCCACCGTTTGATCCGCCGACTCGTGTGATGCAACGTCACAACTCGGGAATACCGTATTAAATTGAAGCGTAACTTGGATTTTCGAATCGGGCCAAACAACGTATCTTGCACAACTAGGCCCCATGTGGGACATGTGTACAAAATTTCAGAAAGATCCATGAAGTAGTTCCTGAAAATTCACGATAACTATGTTTCAAGGGGAAATCCAAGATGGGCGCCTGGTGGCCATATTGGATTTTCGAATCGGACCAGAAAAGGATATTTTGCACAACTAGACCCCAACGGTAACCTATGTACCAAATTTGAGAAAGATCCATGCAGTACTTCCTGAGAAATCACGATAACAAAGTTGCATGGGGAGATCCAAGATGGCCGCCTGGTGGCCATATTGGATTTTCGAATCGGAAAGAAAAAGGTATCTTGCACAACTAGATCACAAGGGGAACATGTGTACCAAATTTGACAAAGATTCATGCAGTAGTTCCTGGGAAATCGCAAAAACAAAGTTTCATGGGGAAATCCAAGATGGCCATCTGATGGACATATTGGATTTTGGAATCGGACCAGAAAAGGTATCTTGCACAACTGGACCACAAGGGGAAACTGTGTAGCAAATTTGACAAAGGTCCACGCAGTACTTCCTGAGAAATCACGATAAAGTTTCATGGGAAAATCTAAGATGGCCGCCGGGTGGCCATATTGGATTTTCGAATCGGACGGAAAAAGTATCTTGCACAACTAGACCCTAAGCGGAACCTGTGTACCAAATTTGAGAAAGATCCATGCAATACTTCCTGAGAAATGACAATAACAAAGTTTCATGGGGAAATCCAACATGCCCGCCTTGTGGCCATATTGGATTTTCGAATCGGACCAGAAAGGTATCTTGCACAACTAGACCCCAAGGGGAACCTGTGTATCAAATTTGAGAAAGATCCATGCAGTAGTTCCTGAGACATCGCGATAACAAGATTTCATGGGGAAATCCAAGATGGCTGCCTGGTGGCCATATTGGATTTTCGAATCGGACCAGAAAACGTATCTTGCACAACTAGACCCCAAGGGGAACCTGTGTGCCGAATTTGAGAAAGATCCATGCAGTAGTTCCCGAGAAATAGCAATAACAAGGTTTCATGGGGAAATCAAAGATGACCGCCTTGTAGCCATATTGGATTTTTGAATCTGACCAGAAAAGGTATCTTGCACAACTAGACACCAAGGGAAACCTGTGAACCAAATTTGAGAAAGATCCATGCAGTAGTTCCTGAGAAATCGCAATAACAAGGTTTCATGGGGAAATCCAAGGAAGCCATATTGGATTTTTGAATCGGACCAGAAAGGGTATCCTGCACAACTAGACCCCAAGGGGAACCTGTGTACCAAATTTGAGAAAGATCCATGGAGTAGTTCCTGAAAAATCGCGATAACTAGGTTTTATGGGGAAATCCAAGATGGCTGCTTGGCGGACATATTGGATTTTCGAATCGGACCAGAAGAGGTATCTTGCACAACTAGACCCCAGCTGTGTACCGAATTTGAGAAAGATCCATGCAATACTTTCTGAGAAATGACAATAAAGTTTCATGGGGAAATCCAAGATGGCTGCCTGGTGGCCATATTGGATTTTCGAATCGGACCAGAAAAGGTATCTTGCACAACTAGACCTCAAGGGGAACCCGTGTACCGAATTTGAGAAAGATCCATGCAGTAGTTCCCGAGAAATCGCGATAACAAGGTTTCATGGGGAAATCCGAGATGGCCGCCTTGTGGCCATATTGGATTTTCGAATCGGACCAAAAAAGGTATCTTCCACAACTAGACCCCAAGGGGAACCTGTGTACCAAATTTGAGAAAGATCCATGGAGTAGTTCCTGAAAAATCGCGATAACTAGGTTTTATGGGGAAATCCAACATGGCTGCTTGGTGGACATATTGGATTTTCGAATCGGACCAGAAAAGGTATCTTGCACAACTAAACCCCAGCTGTGTACCGTATTTGAGAAAGATCCATGCAATACTTTCTGAGAAATGACAATAAAGTTTCATGGGGAAATCCAAGATGGCTGCCTGGTGGCCATATTGGATTTTCGAATCGAACCAGAAAAGGTATCTTGCACAACTAGACCCCAAGGGGAACCTGTGTACCGAATTTGAGAAAGATCCATGCAATACTTCCTGAGAAATGACAATAACAAAGTTTCATGGGGAAATCCAAGATGCCCGCCTTGTGGCCATATTGGATTTTCGAATCGGACCAGAAAGGTATCTTGCACAACTAGACCCCAAGGGGAACCTGTGTACCAAATTTGAGAAAGATCCATGCAGTAGTTCCTGAGAAATCGCGATAACAAGATTTCATGGGGAAATCCAAATGGCTGCCTGGTGGCCATATTGGATTTTTGAATCTGACCAGAAAACGTATCTTGCACAACTAGACCCCAAGGGGAACCTGTGTGCCGAATTTGAGAAAGATCCATGCAGTAGTTTCCGAGAAATAGCAATAACAAGGTTTCATGGGGAAATCCAAGATGGCCGCCTTGTAGCCATATTGGATTTTCGAATCGGACCAGAAAAGGTATCTTGCACAACCAGACACCAAGGGAAACCTGTGAACCAAATTTGAGAAAGATCCATGGAGTAGTTCCTGAGAAATCGCAATAACAAGGTTTCATGGGGAAATCCAAGAAAGCCATATTGGATTTTCGAATCGGACCAGAAAGGGTATCTTGCACAACTAGACCCCAAGGGGAACCTGTGTACCAAATTTGAGAAAGATCCATGGAGTAGTTCCTGAAAAATCGTGATAACTAGGTTTTATGGGGAAATCCAAGATGGCTGCCTGGTGGACATATTGGATTTTCGAATCGGACCAGAAAAGGTATCTTGCACAACTAGACCCCAACTGTGTACCGAATTTGAGAAAGATCCATGCAATACTTTCTGAGAAATGACAATAAAGTTTCATGGGGAAATCCAAGATGGCTGTCTGGTGGCCATATCGGATTTTCGAATCGAACCAGAAAAGGTATCTTGCACAACTAGACCCCAAGGGGAACCTGTGTACCGAATTTGAGAAAGATCCATGCAATACTTCCTGAGAAATGACAACAACAAAGTTTCATGGGGGAAATCCAAGATGGCTGCCTGGTGGCCATATTGGATTTTCGAATCGGAAAGAAAAGGATATCTTGCACAACTAGACCCCAAGGGGAACCTGTGTACCAAATTTGACAAAGATCCATGCAGTAGTTCCTGAGAAGTCGCAATAACAAAGTTTCATGGGGAAATCCAAGATGGCCGCCTTGTGGCCATATTGGATTTTGGAATCGGACCAGAAAAGGTATCTTGCACAACTGGATCACAATGGGAAACTGTGTACCAAATTTGACAAAGATCCACGCAGTACTTCCTGAGAAATCGCGATAACAAGGTTTCATAGGGAAATCCAAGATGGCTGCCTGGTGGCCATATTGAATTTTCGAATCGGAGCAGAAAGGTATCTTGCACAACTAGACCCCAAGGGGAACACATATACCGAATTTGAGAAAGATCCATGCAGTAGTTCCCGAGAAATCGCGACAACAAGGTTTCATGGGGAAATCCAAGATGGCCGCCTTGTGGCCATATTGGATTTTCGAATCGGACCATAAAAGGTATCTTGCACAACTAGACCCCAAGGGGAACCTGTGTACCAAATTTGAGAAAAATCCATGTAGTAGTTCCTGAGAAATAGCGATAACAAGAATTGTTTACGGACGGACGGACTGACGGACGACGGACAAAAGGTATCTTGCACAACTAGACCCCAAGGGGAACCCGTGTACCGAATTTGAGAAAGACGACGGATAAAAGGTATCGTGCACAACTAGACCCCAAGGGGAGCCCGTGTACCGAATTTGAGAAAGATCCATGCAGTAGTTCCCGAGAAATCGCGATAACAAGGTTTCATGGGGAAATCCAAGATGGCCGCCTGGAGGCCATATTGGATTTTCGAATCGGACCAGAAAAGGTATCTTGCACAACTAGACCTCAAGGGGAACCCGTGTACCGAATTTGAGAAAGATGCATGCAGTAGTTCCCGAGAAATCGCGATAACAAGGTTTCATGGGGAAATCCGAGATGGCCGCCTTGTGGCTATATTGGATTTTCGAATCGGACCAAAAAAGGTATCTTGCACAACCAGACCCCAAGGGAAACCTGTGTACCAAATTTGAGAAAGATCCATGTAATAGTTCCTGAGAAATCGCGATAGCAAGGTTTCATGGGGAAATCCAAGATGGCCGCCTTGTGGCCATATTGGATTTTCGAATCGGATCATAAAAGGTATCTTGCACAACTAGACCCCAAGGGGAACCTGTGTATCAAATTTGAGAAAGATCCATGCAGTAGTTCCTGAGAAATCGCGATAACAAGAATTGTTTACGAACGGACGGACGGACGGACTGACGGACGACGGACGACGGACCACGGACGAAAAGTGATTGAACAGCCCACCATCTGGTGATGGTGGGCTAAAAATGGCTGTGTCATCCGCATACAAATTAGCCTCACAGTGGTCTAGGCAGGACACGATGTCGTTCATATACATCAAAAATAGCAGGGACCCCAAAATGGAACCCTGGGGAACACCGGAGTGAATTGGCAGCGGACTAGACAGTGAACTATTGGCAGCAGTTACCTGGCTTCTGCCAGACAAATGGTTTATGAACCAACTCGTATCACGAAACCCATAAAAATTAAGTTTGGAAATCAAAATGCGATGGTCGACAGTGTCAAATGCCTTGCGCAAGACTAAGGCAACCATGCCAGTGACATTGCCGTCATTTAGTTGTTCATAGCAATATTCTGTCAGTCTATGTAGACTTGTCTCTGTTGAATGAACTTTCCTGAATCCAGCATGTGCCGGGTTCAGGATATTATGTTCCTGAATGAAGTCATACATTTGCTCGTGGACTACTTTCTCTAGGATTTTGGGAAAAAATAGGGAGAACCGAAATGGGGCGATAGTTATTCGGATCAAGTTTTGACTTATTCTTGTGAATGGGAGAAATACGAGCCGTTTTCCACTGTTGTGGTACTTCGCCCTGAAGCAGGGATTGATTAATTATGTAAGTCAAACTGTTGGAAATAGCAGGGGCAGCGATTTTCAGTAGCGCAGGCTGATAATTATCAAGACCAGTAGCCTTCTTATCTGTTAAGTCCTCTAACAATTTTGAAACACGTTCATTTCTCACCCTTTTAAAACAGAATAATGGAAATGGATTTAAAAACATTTTAAACAAATAGTCAATAGGGGACCGATCAACAGATGGGATTTTTGACGCTAGATTACGGTTTACGCCGATAGAAAATGAATTAAACATTCTGCAATTCCTGTTGCAGAATTACACATAACGCCATTGACTTCAAGACCAGAAATTCCATTTGATTTGACTTTGGGAAGTAATTCCTTCAGTAATTTCCACATGCTGGATATATTTCCTGCATTACTTTTTATTTCATTACAATAGTAGTCACTCCTAGCTTGCCTGGAAAGAGAAGTTACTTTCTTCTTAAACTTCTTATATAGATCAAAGGATTCTGGTCTATTCGTCTGGGTGGCGTGAGCATGATACGCATCTCTAATCTTCTTCCAAGTATTTATTTCATCGTTTGCTGCTCTCTGTCTCTGAACATGCTAGTCTGTTGGAAGGAGTTATCTGTAAAACATCGCTTGATTAGTCTGTCCGTCCCACTGATAGCGATAATTCTCGACCAGGCCAGGCTATACCAAGATATAACGCGAATTAACGCAAGGCCAGGGGTAAAGCTTCATGGCCGGTGTGGCCATGCATGGGAGAGACGCTTCCACACCGGCTCTACAGGAATCTCTCTCTTAGCCGTGAAAACTGTTTCCACGCCAACCCTAACGTCGACTCTCAAACGGGTTTGTCAAGAAACACAAAAGGCTAATGTGCTTAGTGTAAAGAAACGGAATGCAAGAAGGTAGGATATAAAAGATTATTATATTTATTAGAGTGTCTCCCTCTATAAATTGTAATGAGATAAAACTGCATATTCCCCGGTCACGTGGGTGTATATTGCCCGCTGAAACTGCATATTCCACCCCGCATGGAATATACACCAAAGGGAGATAATTACAACAGAGGTCGCTCCGTTCTCCGTCTGGCTCGCGTTGCTAACAGCCGATCACGGAGCAGTTCGTCGAGCTGATTTTAGCTGCATTAATACAGCAGAAATAAAGTTTCCCCCATCTAATTGTAAGTAGAATCGTACACAAGCACATTATTGAAGTAACTAACAAACGTCATCGAACAACTATACGTGTGTTGTGAGATTTACACGATAGTAGTGAAGCAGCTCCGAACACAGGCGGCTGGGACAATCTATATGCCGGCGCCATATTGAACGTACGTATAAAAAAGAGAATACGTACGTACGTTCAATATGGCGCCGGCATATAGATTGTCCCAGCCGCCTGTGCTCCGAATCAGTGGAATCTCGTGCATGATAAATTATGTTGCAGGCGATTGCGCACTGAAAACAACCAACTCAGAAGGACTGCGCTCTTGCAAAATAAAACACCAAACATTATTTTGCTCGAGAGATAATAGATTAGCACAGAGTTAATTTGATAAATATAATAATGAAATTATTGCCTTGTTGTGAGGGGAATATGCAGTTTTGTTGCCCCTCGGCTGTGCATATTGCCCTCGCCTGCGGCTCGGGCAATATGCACATCCTCGGGGCAACAACACTTGCATATTCTAAATAGGCAATAATTTCATAATGTTTCACTTTCTGGAGAGCAGCAAAACGAAAGAGTGAAGAAACGAAATGAAAATATATATATTTTACTTTCATAAAACTTACTTTCATTCGTACATGAACGATAGAAGTTCTTGGCTTTTGTAATGGCTTCTAGTTCACCCTCGGTCGATGAAGATTCAAGAAGGCCTAAAACAAACGAAGGGCTTATATGACACAATATTTCCACATCGTTGTCAGATGTAACAGCACATGTACACGGAGTTCAGTATCTATCGGGGCTGTTTTTCTATCTTATCTGTAACGTTTCCCGCAGAGATTAATTCCATTTTAAGAATTTCAAACTTGAGTATAACGTAGTAGCACTCACCCACTTCAATTTGTAATAGCGAATCGCTTAGAGGGGAGTGAATGGTGGAAGATGTGAAGAATCATTGCTGACCTTTTAAGGTGATAAGCACCTCGTCCCAGTCAACCATAAAGGAGTTATATTCTATATTGACCTTTCGAGGTGATAAGCACACTGACTTTTCAAGATGATACGCACCTCATTGCAGAGATCAACGGACAAGTTATCCATACTGACATTTCAAGGTGGTAGGCACCTCGTCCCAGGGAACCATAAAGGAGTTATATTCTATATTGACCTTTCAAGATGATAAGCACACTGACCTTTCAAGGTGATACGCACCTCATTGCAGAGATCAACGGACAAGTTATCCATACTGACATTTCAAGGTGGTAGGCACCTCGTCCCAGGGAACCATAAAGGAGTTATATTCTATATTGACCTTTCAAGATGATAAGCACACTGACCTTTCAAGGTGATACGCACCTCATTGCAGAGATCGACGAACAAGTTCTCATCTATACTGACATTTCAAGGTGGTACGCACCTCGTCACAGAGAACGATGAAGGAGTTATATTCTATATTGACCTTTCAAGGTGATAAGCACGCTGACCTTTCAAGGTGACACGCACCTCATTGCAGAGATCAACGGACAAGTTATCCATACTGACATTTCAAGGTGGTACGCACCTCGTCACAGAGAACGACGAAGGAGTTATATTCTATATTGACCTTTCAAGGTGATAAGCACGCTGACCTTTCAAGGTGACACGCACCTCATTGCAGAGATCGACGGACAAGTTATCATCTATACGCACCTCGTCCCAGAGAGCAACGAACGAGTTACAATCTGTACTTCGATTTCAATGTGATACGCACCCCGTCACAGGAGCGACGAAAGGAGTTGTAATCTATACTGACCATTCAAGGTGACAAGCACCTCGTTGTAGAAAGCGATGAGCTATGCTCTATATTGACCTTTCAAGGTGATAAGCACACTGACCTTTCTATGTGGCAAGCACCTCATCCCATGGCGACGAAGGACTTATGATATATACTGACCTTTCAATGTGATAAGCACACTGACCCTTCAAGGCGATAAGCACCTCGTTGTAGGGAGCGATGAACTAGTGACAGTTATATCCCGTATTGACTTTTCAAGGTGATAAGCACCTCGACCCAGAGAGCGACGAACGAGTTATGATCTAAACTGAACTTTCAAGGTGATGAGCACCCCGTTCCAGAGAACCATGCAGGAGTTATAGTCTGTACTGACCTTTCAAGGTGATAAGCAACTCATCCCAGAGAGCCGTGAAGGAGTTATAACCCGACCTATCCTCCGGAATAGGGTTTTTCTTAATCCAGTTACCACAGGAAAACTCGAAGAAATTATCACAGGGGTGAACATTGTAGTCTATAGACGAATGGATACGAGCCGCTGTCAAAAAATACACACGTATTTGAAAAAGTTAGATAAAACCATTTTATTTAATAAAAATAAGATAAAGAAATGATGTACTTGTATTAATCTATAATGCGGTTAGGTTGCTGGATCCTGGGTCATTACGAAAACGGTACAATGAAGAAATTATCGTTTGGTTTGACGTGATGGCCGCTCTATGGGCAATTATAAATATGAAATGTTTTTTCAAAGAAGTTTGTAAAGAATAATCAATAAGGTAATGTTACTAATAGAATACCACAATTTCTTTATAACAACTACAAAAGCCATTTAATTTTGGATTTGGTTCGTCGAATGTTCATATAAAATAAATATTGTGTGGGAATAATTTGGAGAGCATCTACTTCAAACGATCAAGAGTCACTTCAGTATTGAAATTATTGTGGATTGGCAATGAAAAAGGTTCTTGTCAATTAGACAGCAAAATATTAAACCGATCAAATTCTCTGAATAAGGAATAACCGTCATTGCCATTTGGACCAATTCCAATCGGCATATTTACCAGCAGCGACACAATCCGGGCTGAGGCACACACTCTCATCCATATTTGGCGTTGCTGTTGTAGCCACCGACTTTTCTGTGGTCCCCGCTTGAACGGTATCCGCATTTCCATCTGGAGGATATATCATGGTCGGAAATTAAGACTGAGGAATTAAATATATAATCATACGAAAGTATATTTTGCTTTATCATTGCTTTATCAATGATATATTATCAAATTGAGTGGTTGTACATGTATCTGCATTGATCTGTCGCACCATCGGACATTCCTCTGGTAAGCTTTTGGATCCTCCACGTTATAAGTTCATTCCGATCTGTCGGACTGCCGAGAGCAGTTTTCTTTTCTTTATCCCTCTACAGTATGCATTAAGGTAGATGGAGATTGTTACTAGCTGAGTTCTCGACCCTCTACAGGTATTTGGAAGTTGATCTATCGGAATGTCCAGTCTGTGGGGCATCACATTACGACGTTAACCCTATTTGGCCTGGGCTTTTTGGGACTTGTCCAGGCATGGGAGAGCCGAACTGGCCCCCGCTAATTATTTTTCTTACCCCTTGGGCTATGGGAATAAAATTACCACAGTATACCCATGGATTAAGCTCTACCAGAAAATGTAAAAAATCTAAGATGGCCGCCCTGATGACGTCACAGTGACGTCATTTTCAAAAACGGCATTTTTTGTCGATTTTTCGGTCAGATTTTTCAAAATTTTTATTTATGCAATTTCTCCGAAAAAAACTGGATGTAAAATTGGTAAATATTAGTGAGATGTGAAATAAAATTGTTTTACCCCACTTTTCATCGCGGAAAAGCAGAAATTTTGAAGGAATACGGCGAAAACATCATTTGATGATACCCCACGTGGCCGCCATCTTCAATTTACCCATGATTCTGATTCCTCTGCTCGGGGAGTTATGTAGATAGGCTCAAATGATGAACTACAAAGTCACGGCGTGTCAGCCCTCAATTTCTTGTCGTTTCAGAGATAGCGCATAAAGTTTGGTAGGGGGAGGCGTTTTGGCCCCACCCAGGCCTGCTAGGGTTAAGGGTTGGTGCTTCTAAGAGTTGTTGACATCGCATCGGCCCTTAACGTCGCAATGTACTTGTTACGGGTCGACCATGTCAATATTTTGGACATTTTGGGCTTTACGCGTGAATTTATACAAAAATGTATCCGTCGTCATCTTTATCATAGGACCACTAATCTGATAGCATAGTAATTTATTAACGTATCTTGTTCACCTCTATAGAAACGAATGATTCAAACAACCACGGGTAAAGGTGGTTACCGCCCACCGTTCTCATTCACCTTGTTCTTCGGGTCGCCGTCCGTAATGATTACATCGTCCTTTTACAATTTGTGTGAATGAAATGGTAACTGAAACAAAAAACGATCACGCTCACCGTTACACCTTTACGACACTTACCTCGGTCCTGCCTGATCACGCCAACTATTGCTACACATGCTGCGATTGCCACAGCAATAGTTAAAACTACAATGAGCAGAAGAACCTTCTCAAGGGACGTTCGACCACCTTTCTTACGGAAAACTCTGAAATATAACAAAATCACCTTAAATTTGTGTGAGTCATTTTCAACAAAATTCCATATTGTCTTTCCATGTAGAAATAAACATTTTCATGGAATCCATCCTGTCTCGGTAATATCAATACAAGGCAACATCTTCTCTAGAAACTTTTGGAAATGTCACAGATTTATATTTATTTTCAAAGAGCATATTTTCATCTCTCGTTTTTGCTCACGTGCACTCCCCAGGAACAATATCTTCTCTTAATATCATTGATAACTATTGACCATTTGTCCATTTTTAACAGGTCCGTAGGCTGGGGTTTCAAATTAAGACAATAGATTGGGTGGATATGTGATCGTCCCTTGTTTTTTCCCACGTGCACGCCCCAGGAACATTATCATCTCTTGATATCATCGATAACTCTTGAACTTTTGTTCATTTTAATACAAATATATTGGGTGGATCTGTGATAATGGTTGTGCGCTCAGACGCTCAGGCTTAGAAGGTATACATATCTGTACAGTGCGCTTTATATTAATCGATTGTGATTTTTCCACAGAGATAATATCCGAGTTATATCCTGTATCATGTGTAAATGATCACAGTCAATATTGACATGAAACACCGACGGCTGACGATTGAATTGTTTGGTTTTAGATATATGAAAAATTGAAGCAATAAATCTTTGTCTGGGGCACTCGCAAACTGATGCCGAAAAGCGTCCCCCTCCACCCGCCCGCGCCTGGTTCCGATTCGCCCAGGCCAGATATTATTAAACGCCTTCAACCGATATCAGCTGTGGGCAACTGTGATTTCGGATTACAGACATGTGCACTAGGATATTTAACTAATCAAAACTCACTATTTTCTCTGAAATGTGACCAAGGATTCTATACCCGCGGTGTATCGGTAGTGTTTTATTTCTTCATTTTTTTTAGAATATGTGATTAATAAACCATCAGTTTGCGAGTGCCTTACATCTTTAGCATAAGTGAAAGAGGCATGTTCAACAATTATAGCCTACCGGACATGCCTGAATATTGTCTGGACCCAGGATTAAGATATACCCAATACCCTTAGTCTTCATATGTAATGTCATTTGATATAATGTGCTCGTTTAACTTTTGATCCGACTTAAACGACCACCTTGAATATTATGCCTATGGAGTTAATTAAATGTAAGGTTAACTGGTTGGTTGACATTCAATTAAATTAGAGAAGTGAGAAGAATCTGTGTCGTTGTTGAAGTCACCTAGTCCCCTTGTAATTCGCCTCACTCTGTGACAGCCCACGAGACCTAACCTCTATAAGCAAATGTTTGAACTATCTTATCCTTATGTCCCCCGAGTCAGCCTACAAACATTTTAAGTTGTGCGATGGACATTAGCTCTGAACGAAGCTAAAGTGTTCGAAATGATATATACAGAAATATGCATGCAATTTGAACATACTCTACATTTCACTTCACCCTCTCTCCGTCAATGCACTACATGTATTCACGAAACGTGATTTCAGTATGATGTAGAGAACGGGTGTCGTAATTTCTCATTTTGCAAAATACAGTAATACTATTTGCGTTTCGAAACGTGATTATATTATAATATCCAGCGATATCACGTGTCGTAACAATGTAATTAAATTAAATCCCATCTACTCTCCCATCGACATAATTCGGGAGCATTGATAGGATTGCTGTCGTAATTTCTCGTTTTGCAAAATGCAGTTCAGTCTGTTCCATTTAGCAAACTCATGGGAGAGATATATAATCCGTTGGGATAATTTGAGGGATCACAAAATCTTGTCTAGTATTCACGAACATATTGCTACATTTTTTTTTTTTTTTTTACATGTACATCTTGACACCATTCTCACATTGACAGAGTTTGTAACGTCCTAAGTTGTCGGTGTAACAACAGGAGATATACAATCTGACGCGCTGAGAATGCTTGACAAGAGTTGGACTAATCCTGAACATCTGACATCGTCTGACTCCACAGCGGTTGTCTTCACGATGGTCAGACAATACCGGTTTATTCTCTAACACCATTTCACTCAAGAGAGAGTGGGATTTGATCCCACACAAAGTTGAGTGAATTTCACTTAACTAATTTAGCAGAGAACTGGTATAACGAATTTTAGCAGGCATACACTTTCTAAAACATGTGCTGCTTCAGAACCAACGTTACAGTGTCGTATGGGTGTTTTGCAAGCCAGCCAGCATTTTCAGATGGTACTAGTAAAACTTACCAGTGGAAAAGTTATCACTGAAGAGTTCACACTTAATTAGTTATTAATTAGTTTACGAGTGTCGGTCACTGTAAATGTAATCATTGGCAGGAGTTCAATATTGATGAATTAAGAAGTACGTTGACCGGAAAAGTTAATAGTAGCAGTTGATGTGTAATGAAGAAGACTGTAAAATGGAATACACGGAATTTGCTTTAATTATGTACAGCGGAGAATACTGATTAACACCAGGGCTGCTTATAGGCCTGATACGCAAATGATATCCCACAAGGAATTCACATAGGAAACTGCTGTAAGAGTAGGCATATTGCATGACAATAACATAATTTACCTATTGAACACAGCCAGGTAAATGGTGTTGGCCAACCCTAATTTTTGGTGTTGAGGGCTGGGCAACACCAAAAAGTGGTGTTGAGAAATGGTGTTGACTAATGTGAAAACTAATAGTGTTGGTCAACACAAATAAAGGGTGTTGAAAAAGGCTCAACACCATATTTTGGTGTTCAATCGATAAGTTCTAATACTGGTTAAACACCAATTAATGATGTTGGTCAACATTGGAGACATAAGGTGCTGTTCGAAATTCAACAATATATGTAAGCGTTGAGCTCAACACCTTCTTTTGATGTTGATCAACGCCATTTTTCTGGCTGTGAATGTTGCATTGATGCATCGATATTAAAGCGTTCATTAGTCATGTATTTAAGCCATAATGATATTTATATTTTTCTGTTGCTGCTGAAGGGTGAGTGAGTGAATAGAATTTAACGTCGCTTTCTACAATATTTCAGCTATATCGCGACGGACCTAGTCAAGTTGCGTTCCTGCTACTTCAAAGAAGAAATCTTTGAAGCGACATGGAACTATCCACCCTCCATCCACCCTATAACACACTGAGGACTGCAATGTGAGTTCTTGAGCATCTCTCCCGCTCGGCTCGGCTCGTCTCCATTCATTCCTTCAGCTCCTGTCCTCCCCCCGAGCAGATATATCTGCGCATCCCCCCTCCCGCTTCCTCGCATCAGCCCATCTTCCACCATTGTGCCAACCATCACCCCCTCCCCCTCCCCCCTGCCCAAGCCAGACATCTGGCACGCATGGACAGGCATGGATGGTGGACGGACGGAGAGCCAGTTTTTTTTAGTTGCAGACCTACCCGGTTCTGCTTGTATGGTCTGGTAATTCCGGACCTGCCCTGGACTGGTTGGTGAGGAATTACTGCTCTCTCCCCTCCCCCAGCCAGAGAACTTACACACATGGACAATCAGATTCATGGATGGACGGACGAAGAGCCCGTTTAATAGTTCCGGACCTACCCGGTCCTGTTTGGTGCTGAATTAGTACTGCCTGGCAGTTCCGGATGTAAGTGGTCCTGCATGGTGCTGAATTAGTTTGGCCTGGTAATTCCGGACCGGCCCGGTACTGATTGGTGAGGAATCACTACTCACTTCCTCACCCAGTCAGAGAACCTACACACATGGACAGAAGGAGTCATGGATGGACGGAAGGAGAGCCAGCGTAAAAGTTCCGGACCTTCTCGGTCTGGTTGGTGCTAAATTAATACTGCCTGGCAGTTCCGGATCTGCCCGGTTCTAATATGGAGGAATTGGTACTCCATCCCAAGTGGTCCTGCTTGAAGCAGAATTAGCACGGTCTGGTAACTGCGAACCTGCCTGGTACTACTTGGTGAGGAATTAGTACTTCCTCCCTCCGTACGTCAATCCTTGACTCCTTCCATTACAATTAATTTTGGGTATATATTTCTCTGAATACCCAATATGTTGAAGACTGCTTGCATTCGATGTCCCCTGCAGTCAATTGCCCCTTCTGTGAATAACCCTTAATTCAAACTCTGATCTTAGAACTATCCACATAGTGCATGTAGTGGTATCGCATGCTCAGTTCGTCAAATGCAGAAATTAAAGAAGAGATGAATCTGATATAGGCAACTGAACAGCGAATACTCACCCCGGCTCGACTTCCTGTGAAGTAAATCTAGTCCTTGATCTGTAATCCATGCGCACACGATACTGGAGACACTTTGTGATTTAACTCCTGCACAAGTAACTGTTCATCACTACATTAATACACTATGTACATAAGAAATGATGAGTTTGATCCTCAGTCCTCATTTTTGTCGTATCTATTACATAGCTGAATACGTTTGAGCAAGCATTAATTATGTTAGAACAGTAGGATGAAATGGCTGAATACGTTTGAGCAAGCATTAATTATGTTGGAACAGTAGGATGAAACACCGCAGGTGTCACAATCATTTCCTTGTAGGCAGACACCAGTGAATAAGTTAAAAGTCCTAGAAAGATTGATATCTGATATACTACCTCACTTTGATGTTATTATACATACCCCGCAATGCCCACCACCCAATGCCCACCTGCCCTCATCAAATCATCTACAGTACTCACTTTCAACAAATAGACAGTCCCATAAATACAATACAGGTGACCAATCAAGAATATTTCACATCCTCAATGTCTCTCATAGCAAATATATCCTGGGCGATTTGTTGGTTTTGTGTTGAAATTAAGAAGGCATTACTCTGAATCCTGTATGGCTGGTCAAACTCACATCAGGCAATTTTTGAGCAAAATATAGAAATAGATTGTTCCAGGTGGTAACTATGAGCTACAAAATATTGCAGTTTGCCACTGATTTCGAAAACGTCTGAAAAGAGTTTATTCAACCATTTACTATTTTGGATATTGAATCGACATAATTTAATATAATGTAAAAATGAGAGAATGGAATTAAAAACCGTGGAGTTAAGCCACTCGATCAGGACATCAGTGCTTCAAGATGAAAAATGACCACAATAAAAATAAAAATAAAAAGTAAATAAAACGGCATATCAAATGACCCTTCATGACTGCTATTTCAAATCTGCCCATGTTGTGTACGATTGGGAAAACATTCAACGAATTGATAAGAAGGAGGGGCAGTAGCTTTAAAGCAACTGAAACTGAAAGGGAAACGTTAACCCTACCAGGCCTGGGGTCCATTATGACACTAACACCCCCGAACTTTCTTCCCTAACTCCAGAACGAACAAAAATGAGAGCTGACGCCCCGTGACATTGTGGTTTATCATTTTGGGGTCATTTTGAGCATATTTGCATAACCCTACGGGCAGAGAATCATGGGTAAATTCAAAATGGCGTCACTGTGGCTACACTCTACAAAATTCTTCAGAGGAGAGGAGGGGTATGATTAACCCAAAGTCTATCAATAACATGCTTATTCCTCCAGGTATATATTGGCCTATACATTAATGTAATACATGTATATAGTATACATTGTATTCCGTGAGGTCCACATATTTTCGGTGAATAGATATCTTAGCGGGGGGAATAATTACACAATCTCACCTGTAGAAGTGAACGTTTCTGCTTCTTAAATATCCTGTGTCTATCTACAAAATCCACAGCCAGTTGTGGAGTCTATCAGTTTGGAAACATTGCCCTGATAACTCTGAGCTCGAACTCTTTAAATACAAGAAAGTTCCATCCTTATAGGCTCTTTATCGTGTTTGTTCTTACCAATCCCATGGTAACACGATTTTGTTTGATGAACCATAGAAAGTTCAGACAAAAGGCGCCCATGACGTCATGATGAAACAAAAACTAAACTAACAACTGACGTCACGACTTACAATGCTGACGTCTTTGTTCCATTGACCTGAAGCGTAACAGAAACAGAGCGTTTCTGAAGAGACAGATAAATTTCACCAAAATCACTAATCGACCATGTTCTGTGAATGTAACAGCTAGGAACGTAATGCAATTTTATCTTGTCTTGGTGAGTAGTAAGAAGAGAGCAATTTCATTAGTAAAAATGAGGCTGAGGAGTGATTATGTGGAGTCACGTGAAGCGGACGTGACGGATGACTTCACATCCGGTCACGTGAAATTCGGGTCACGTCCGGGTCAAAGGTCACATCCGGGTTATCCGGGTCACTCCCCAACAAGAGTTATCTGCCCCTACATAACACCCCAGTGACTTCCAATGTTAAAGATGTAATCAGCCTCAAAATCGATGGCTTTTGTAAACTCTCCCCTGTGCGTTTTTTTCAGCAGGAAAGATTACCAAAGCATCATATGTATTATATTTGATGATGGTGGGATCGCCATATACAACGAATGCAAGAATATCTGGCCAGAGAAATTTGAAACTCTGCCCGCTTCGACAGGTTTTCTGTTTCGCCATTGAGCGTGTGTTGTACGCAGAGAGAAAAATGACGTCACTGCGTGACGTATGAGTGACGTGGCGACGCTCACGAATCTGCACAGCTGCAACCATATGGGATAACGTCATGGCTCGTGCCTACGGTTCGGTAATGTCGCATAGCATACGTTGGTAGAATGCACCATACGTGCGTAAGCTTGTTGACATGGCCGTCGAAAAATAAACGGCATGCCATGCTGTTTATTTTTAAAGATCAATTCCTTCTATTTTCTCGTGAATGGTAGAAACAAGTTTAGTTTTTTATGGTCAAATGTGTCTCATTTTGTACCTGTTGTAACATATGTCACTTTCGCTGAGTTTGAGAGACATTGATTTCAGCCCAGATTTGAGGCTGATTACATCTTTAATCTACGAGGAATGCATGTATGGCATTGGGGTGGTCTTTTTTTTCTTCCTGTGGATTTTACCATGGGGTGCGCGCCTTGTTTTCTTTGTCTCGAAATGTAGAACACGATGAGAGGGGTCTCGATGCCAGTGCTTGATTTCGCTGAAAAGTTCAGGCAGGTCTGCGGTGTACATGTTAGGTCCATTCTGGCGCAGTGGACAATGTTAGTCCCAATGGGGAACCCACCCATGTACATTTGCGTTATAGGGTGTGGCCCCTCGTTTTCTTCATCTCGAGCTGTAGAACACGATTTGGGGTCTCCAGGCCATGCGTTGAATGCTGATAACGCATGCGCAGTAGGCACGCAGTTCGACGTGGGCGTTTTGGGGTCTAGGTGGACCCATAGTGGTCCGATAGTGGTTGTGTGAGATATCAGTTTGAAGCATTAGTGGGGGAGCGTCCAACTGGATGGGTGTGGGGTGGAAATATCGTCTCTATCTGCGCAGGCGCAGTAGAAAAATATATGAGTGGACGTTTTCGGGTGGCGACTGACCAACAGTAGTTCGATTGGGCCGTATGAGGTGTCATCGTGAAGCTCCCATGGGGAATCATCCGACTGGACTAGTGTGTCGTCCGTTTTCAACATTCTGCGCCTGCGCAGACAGGGAATGGTGGAAAAATGACTTTGTGATAGACGTTTTGAGGTCGAGGTAGACCCATAAGGTCGGGGAGGGTCGGAGTGGGTCGGGAAGGGTAAAAGTTCGAAGCTCTCATGGAATAGCGTCCAGCTGGACTGGTGTGAAGTCAAAATAGCGCAATGGTGCGCATGTGCAGGCAGGGAATGGTGGAGAAAGGGCATTGCATGGAATGGAAGTTTTGGGGTCGAGGTGAGCCCATAATGGGCGTACTGGGTCGGGCAGGGCATCCATGTGAAGCGCTCCTCCGGGCCTATCAACTCATGTGTGGGTGCATGTTTTCTCAAGAGTCATAGAAATGAGACTGTTGTTGTTGTTGCTGTTGTTGTTGTTGTTGTTGCTGTTGTTGAGATAGTGTAGTCTCCCAATTTCGGGGAAGTAAAAGTCAAGGAAAGAAACCCAGTCCAGTAGTACAAAAAGCAGAAACTGTCAGGATTAATTTTTCGGGGAATTTTCTGGAAAAACCTTCGTTCTATTTATAGATCACTCGGGAGTAGTAGAGAAAGGGGAGTTTCGGGGGTGCATGCAGTAGAGTGCGTTTGGAGGAGATAAGGGCCTTGTTCGAACTGGTTACCTGGTATATAGAGTTACCTGTATGTGTGTGTCTGTGGTGGTGGTGGTGTGGTGTGTTTCTGGTGGTGTGTGTGTGGTGTGTGTGGTGTGTGTGGTGGTGGTAGTGAAGTAAGTGAGGCGTGCCCAACGTCCGTGAGACGCGCCCAACGCCCGTCTTAACGCATTGACACACTAGCGATGGTGAGTGAGTGAGCGAGTGAGTTAGTGAGAGCGAGTAAAAGTAAGTGAGTGAGTGAGTGAGTGGTCATATAAGGTCGTTTGTACACCATTACTGTATTCACCCTTTGCGTTTTAACGCCATGATGTAGATAGATGATAGAAGAAGAAGAACACGAACAAGGATGACAGGTCAATCATTTTATTATCCCCTCCAGTACATCATACCTACGCTGGGGAAGCCGCGTTGAGTATGTTTACAATTCAAGTATGCTCTTATCCCATCGTAAGCCGCCATTTCAGAAAGTTCAGTCTTTGGCCAGGGACGTTTTTGGCGTTTGGCCTTTTTCGTGTGTGACGACGTAAGCTGTCCAGGCGATGAAAGGGCTTCGAGCAAGTCGTATACGTGAACATCGTGTCTGCTGAATGGAACGTAGACTTTGCTCGGCTTTTGGGTCATCTTCACCACGTCAAGGTTTCTATTTGTGAGCCAAAGGCGAACCCTTGACCAACTTGCATAGCAAACCGCGTTCCGCCCACGCTCCAGTTACGTGACCTAGACAAACTGCGCTGATGGTAAAATACGTTTGGGTTTTACTTTCGCTGCTAAACTATTCGCTGATACCGAATGTAAAATATTTACTCCAAGCACGCATAACAATGAAATATTAATGGATAGACCAGTGAAATTTTATAGAAATCCGTGCGTTTCAACCCAATTCAAGTCCTTCAGTGGGAAGGTGAGGTCGGATACACTGACACCGCGGACCACCTTTAAAGCTTCGGTGTTTTCTACATTTGGCTGGCTTGTTGGATGTTTGATGGTAGATGAATGGAGATGAATGGGTTTATTTTCTCTTCAAATAGATTTTGTTTTAAACTATGTTTTCTTATATTTATTAATGTTCATAGTTGTTGAAAAGGTGCACAAGCTATGGTGTTTTGGAATCTGTTGTCACGGTCGCCATGGTTGCGGTGCTTAAGTGATCCGATTGGTCAATATGTGATGCCGCTGTGTGTCGTTGATCGCGATACATTGCCCAAGCGTACCAGGGGCTATATCTAGGATAGAGATACAGCTGGTTTTAGCGAGGATGCTTTAGGATACGCTTGCTTTTATGAACAGAAACGCCCGCCAACGCCTAGCTTATCGCTTCAACGCCCTGGTGGAATAGCTCAGAAGCTCTGATTTTCTAGATATTCTATGGAATTGCCACTAATTCATCGAAATGCAGTGACGCCACCCACGCCCGCCGTTACTCCTTCGCACCCATCTCAACGCCTTAACGCTCTATATTTCAAAATGTTCACTAGATCAGTAAGTTTATACCAGGCATGGTAAAAGTGATTCTGTGAAGGCATCCAGTCAGAGTACAATAGATTGAAGAATATGTCTCGCTCTTGGTACCGCAGACATGAAAAAGTTTTATAATATACCTGAGACTGGTACAGAGGGACCCGACACATCAATTACGTCGTGTGGGAATCACTGTGTCGACGGAAAACGTTACAAATGGCATCTGCTATAGGCCTCTACATTAACCCGAGAAGAACTTTTGCAGTTAACTATGCCTCTTGTTCATAGAGTTTACCACGAAGATGATACTGGCAGATCAAGAAGCAAAACATTGAAATTCACATCTAACACAGAGTTAAGCTGGTGACACACGACCATGTATTCCTGGGCAAGTGAGATCGAATTTGTGAACGACTGTAGTGGCTATTAGCTTTCTTGTAAGCTTTTATAATACACCGATATCGTACAAGACGAAAATATAGCGAATGAGTGACACAATCTCCCATAAATTTGGTCTCACTTGCCCAGGAAAACTTGGTCGTGTGTCCCCCGCCTTAGCTAAAATGACATTTGTCCAGGTTTGCCAAGCAATAAGTACGACTTGTTAGTATTACAGTTCGTTTCTCAAATGTTTTGCGATTGCAGTTCTGTGGAATATATTTTACATGCCGCTGATACACTTAAGGGGGTGACATATGTTCAACTACCTTTTTCCATAGAATCACAAGTGATCTGATTACTAAATAGGGAATACAGTTGGTGGCCAATATCATATACCAAAATGTTCCCCAATTCTCGCGGAATGTGAATATGACACCTCTTTGAACAAACAATGTAAATTGAAGGATACAATTACATAAACAATGGTTCTTGGGACTGCCAGCAGAAGTACATAAATATTAAACACGCAATATTGAAAAGCAGTTAAGAAAATTCTGTATAATATGTTCTACAACAAAGATTATGTTAGATATGAAAAATGATTTGGGAAGTATTTTTAAATATTTTTTTTGACTTCTTCAGTAATTGTCTTAGTCTAGAAATTTTGTGCACCCGACATGTGGATCAAATCACAGATATGTGTAAATTGGCAATAAATTATGCCGCTTCTTTTAGACCAGGCACAATCACAACAGCCTGTGAATGAATGGATCAAAACAGTCAGTTGGGAAATGAATAGAAAGAATCCAGGGCATTTCCCTCACTGATTGCACAAACCGCATGGTTCAGATGTATTAGCCTTTTAAACTAACACAGGTTGGTGACAGGAATGTAACACGCAGGTCTATCTTGGATAGCTCCACGCAGCTTTGGACTGTCTTTCATATTGGCTGAAGCGAATTATCATTGCCTTGGGTAATTATTTTGACATAATAAATGATAAAAATCTTTTAAAAATACTTTCCGATGGAATTTTCTTTTCTGACATAGTCTTTGTTGTAGCAGTGACTTCGTACAATTTTTAGGGCTATCTTTCAAGAGCGTGTGTTTATTCTTTATTGACTTCTGCTGGCAGTGCCGAGACGCTTTGTTTCTGTTATATATTCTCCAATTTACATTGTTTGTTCAAAGGGGTGTCATGTTCACATTCAACAAGGTTTGGGGAACATTTTGGTATATAATTCTGGCCACCAACTGTATTGCCTATTTAGTACGGTAATCAGATCACCTGTGATTCTATGAAAAATGGTAGTTGAACATATGTCACCCCTTAACATGAATTTAAATATTCTCCTAATTACATACTGAATATAAAGGGAATGCCAAAATATCTAACACCTTTTCAAGTCAGTGCTGCACCAACATGCACATAATACGAAACATTGAATTTAAATGATTAACTGTTGACGCTATCCGCATGAACTGTACTGTTTTGACGAGATATTAACTGTTCAGTCAACAAAGACAGCCTAGCTCCAGTCTGCACCGGTCTACTATTGTCTGTTTCTCACAGCGAAGAGATTAGAAAATGAAATGGAAGCTACAATACAACCCCGTACTTCCCCGATCGTTATATAACACCACACCTGTTCCAGACTTTGTCGTCAATTTCGTGTAATATGCTGACATTCATGCCCACAGAAGGCGATATTTCAGTGCATGATTGTTGTGTTTTACCATCCTGCTCGCTGGGCTGATGCGCAGGCGCTCTCAAATATTGGATGCGAACCGATTCTAGCTCAGGCCAGCTTCTTTACTTGAGATGACGTAATTAATTTGAAACACCCCAAGTCTTATCTTGTTTTGGTTTCGAAATACGTCTATTTTAGAGTAATAGCTGTAAATTCATTTCGCGATACTCTAACAAAGAGGACAGCCTCGCAGAGGCTCGTAGAACGTTGGAACTACTGCGTCATCATCCGAACGCATGGCACGATCATACATAGAAACTTCTGCTTTTGCCCATGCGGTAACGGGTGTTATCTGAGTATATTAGGACGTTTCCCAAATGGTCACATCCGATTGGTCCCGTGACGTCCGTCATCGGCGCAATCACATTCATAAAACGAAGACACACCTTCAGAAAGCGATCGATTGAAATAATCCCTTGGTGGGCCTCGAAGTGCCCCCATCACAAAATAAAAAAGCATATCATTTTCTTGTGAATTGCCGCCGATTTAATTTTTTTCAAATATGTTGGGCCGTTTGTAATATGATTTTTCTTAAGAAAAACATAGAAGCATGTTCCATTAGAGTGAAAAATAAAATAGCTTATTCGCACAACTTCGTTTAGGTCTCGCGTAGAATCCCTCAGGCTTGCACCTCGTGAAACTGACATGTCTGATGTCTGAGATGCCAATGTCAAAATAGTTAAATACAGAAATTTCATTGGCTCGTTTAAATGGGGCGGACATGTGACTTGGATGCTTCAGGTACAACCTTCGAACAGGATTATCTCCCTCCAGATAGGTGGCATCGTGTGAAATATATGCTGAATCATAGCGATAAGCCAAGGGCAGTGTAAAGTGAAACGTAAAATGCCCTGAGCAAGCCAAGATGTACTGCGTGGACATGAAAGATTCATTGGCGTGAATGCATCATAGAGAAACAGTCAACAGCAATGCAAATCTGCAGTGATTTTTAATAACTGTGGGCAGTTTGATGTTTTACATGCCACAATCATCTAATGAAGCAAAAATATTTTCCAAAGAATTAGCTATCAAAGACAAATTCTTAGTTGCGTTTAAATAAACATTCGACGTTCTTTGACGTTTTGAAGTAAACGGCTGATGCTGAAAGTCCACGCTCGAGATTTCGACAGATCGTCCAATTCTTTATATTTTGAGAAGTTTCTCATTTCACGGCCCAACGACAGCGTTGCAATGAATAATTATTTCAACAATAACCCATAGTATGTAACATTTGTTCACGCATTATATCCACATATCGCTTGATTAGTTCCTCAAATACATGAATTAAACAATAAGTCAGATCCTCGAGGAGTTATCGAGATGTATTTTACAATAGGCGGCTGGATAGTTAACTTACCCCGGTTCGATCTCGTCCGAAGTTAGTCCAGTCTTATTGATTCTCATGTGTGTCATACTGAAACCCTTATTATCCATCTTCTACCACAGACAAATCTCCCGTCTTCTTATGTAACTGGAATCGCACGATAATTTGCACAAAATTCAGTTTACCGAGCTGCTTTCTTCGCCTGAATAAGTCCAACCGCCCTTTGGCTAATCTCCCGGTAAACGCGAAATGTAGGAAGTATACCGTAGTGTAGGCCTATGTGTGATTACAGCGTTGACATGAACCCTGACAACAGTTGATTATGGTTGGACTGATACCGCCTGCCACACTGTTATACATGTATACATTACTCAAGTTTTGCGAATTCTTGTAGTCGTATGTATGAATCAGTATATTTCGCTGGATTTAATGTCTGTTGACATCAGTATATTCTGTTCATCAAAATTCGAAAGAGAATAAATTGCCTTTGCTCAATTGCAAACTTGCAATGCCTATGGTTCTAGTGACATCTATTTTCTTTAAAGGTGGATCCAATTTCTCAACACAGCAACGTAAGTACTGTAGTGGAGAAGTAGCAGCTAACAGCCCTTGTGCGTTCACACTGGAGACTTCCGGTGTTGTGCGCACTCTCGGATGCGCACTTTTCATCATGCCCAGGGGCAGTGGCTCTCCGGTCACGGGACACCCAGCGAAGAACTCTAAACATGTCGGGACAAGTCTGATTTTGCCTGAGATACACAAGGGACCCGACAGTGATAATATATTAGCCTTTATTATTACCAAACACAATATATAGGCCTACCTTAAGCTTTTTCATGTTTTAGCAAAGTAAAAATTAAAAAACATGGCGGTTTGATCTAGGGTACACATTCGGACATCCCGGAGCAGGATTCCTCATCATCCTCATCACATGTTAAGCTTGGTAACATTCTAATGGCTCGGCTGGGTAATGATTGATGGGTGGAGTGAAAAACTAGCCTGAATCAGAAGAGCTAAAATTGCGATCTCGAGTGTCCTGGGTTAATTTTTTTATATCTGTACTGAATTTTCACGGAACCACGTCAGCCAGCACCAGGATAATTAACCCAGTTGAACATGGCGTCGTGTAGCCCCTGCATCCACGATGTACGTTTACACGTTGCAACGACTTTCCTTCTCACCGGCAACGTTTCCCTCTCTTTCAACAGACTAAACTGAACCGATGTAAAATGCAGACCTGATTTTGAAGCCCTTGTCAAAACGTAAAATGGGAAATCCGTCTTTACGGCAGGCCTACATCGTCTGGAGGTTCGGGTTCGAAGTTACTAAATAGTCACGAACCAAACGGGTTGAGGCGGTTTTCGCATTTGGCGGTATGATTTCACACCGCCGAATATGGTAAGAACACTTGGGTTGTATGTTTTACTTCAACGTTTTACTTCAACGTTTTACTTGATTCGTTTACCATACCTGGCCTGGGAGAAAAGGTGGGGGTGGGGGGGAGGAGGGGGAGGTGCAATGTTGGCGGAATTGATATCTTTCGCAGCGGTAGAACCCTATAGTTTTCCCAAGTGGTTGAAGCAATAGAATGGATATGTCCACCTTCCAACACTTGCAGGCGGTCGAAACAACAAAATGGAAATACATTCCCTTTGGAGACTGTCCTTTTATAGAGCGCCAGTTACGCCATTTTTAACATTATCCCAAGCGGTAGAGTAGGTTAAATAGAAGTGGAATCTGGGGTACCCTATACTTTTTCTTCGGAGCGGTAGAACAGTTAGAATGGATTCCGTAACCCTACACTTTATCGGAGCGATACAAGAGCTAGAATGGAACGCTTGATCCTTCACATTTTGTCGTACATTTAAAACGGGCAGCATGCAAGTTTTGCCAGTTTTGAGACCATATATCCTATTACACAGCGCTAGTGGTACAAAAGCATAGACCCTATACTTTACTGGAGCGGTAGGAGCGATCGATTGAAATCTGGACTTTCTGCTTCTCCAGGGTGGTAGAATCGGTAGAATGAGAAGTTAGGACCTTTACTTATCGCAAAAATAATAAAGCATAATTACGCCAGTAGTAGGGTCAACGGGAATAGAGTCACATTTTGCCGGGGAGGTAACTCTTGCATCCGACAGGTGTCGTTGTAGTGGCGGTTATGGATTGCATCAGAATTGGCTGTGTGCCAAGTTTTGACCACTATATGTCCGTTAACCTTTGACCTTGTATTCCTCCGCGGTGATGCGGTCATGTCTGGCGGTGATGCGGTCACGGGAGAAAGCTTCCGCGGAGAAAAAGTAGTCCCCAGATTTGAAATACGCTGCATGGTCCGATTGGGTCGTATGAGGTATCAATGTGAAGCATTCGTGAAGGGGCATCTGATGGGCTGGGTGCGGGGTTGAAATAGCGTCATTCTGCGCATGCGCTGTGGACCAAGTGTATGGAAATAGACGTTTTGGAATCTAGGGGAGCCACTAATGGTCCAATTAGGTCATATGAGGTATCAATGTGAAGCCTATGTGAGGGTGCATCCGACGGGTGGGTGTGAAGTTGAAATATCGGCATTCTACTCATGCGCAGTAGACCAAGGGTATGGAAATAGACGTTTTCGGGTCTTTGTGGGCCACTAGTGGTCCTATGGAGTCGTATGAGGTATCAATGTGAAACCTATGTGAGGGGGCATCCGCCTGGACTAGTGTCTCGGCCGTTGTCAACATTCTGCGCATGCGCAGACAGGGAATTGTGGGAAAAGGGTATGGAAATACACGTTTTGGGGTCTGGATGGGCCACTAGTGGTCCTATGGAGTCGTATGAGGTATCAAAGTGAAGCCTGTGCGAAGGGGCATCCGACGTGGAACTGACGTCATTCTGCGCATGCGCAGTAGACCAAGAGTATGGAAATATACGTTTTGAGGTCGAGGTGGGCCACTATTGGTCCTATGGAGTCGTATGAGGTATCAATGTGAAGCATTCGTAAAGGAGCATCTGACTGGGTGGATGTGGGATAGGAATATCGTCATTCTGCGCATGCGCGGTGGACAAAGGGTATGGAAATATACGTTTTGGGGTCTGGGTGGGCCACTAGTGGTCCTATGGAGTCGAATGAGGTATCAATGTGAAGCCTATGTGAGTGGGGCATCTGCCTGGACTAGTGTGTCGTCCGTGTTCAACATTCTGCGCATGCGCAGACAGGGAATTGTGGGAAAAGTGCATTGGAATGAACGTTTTAGTATCTAGGGAAGCCCCTAATGGGCCGATGTAGCCGTATGAGGTATCAATGTGAAGCCTATGTGAGGGGGCATCCGCCTGGACTAGTGTCTCGGCCGTTGTCTACATTCTGCGCATGCGCAAACAGGGAATTGTGAGCAACGCCCGCCAACGCCAAGCTCAACGCTTCAACGCCCTGGTGAATTAGCCCAAAAGCTCTGATTTTCATGGAATTGTCACTAATTCATTGGAAATGCAGTGACGCCCGTCAACGTCCGCCTTAACGCCCTAGCATAACGCCTTGACGCCATGATATAGACAGATGAGAGAACAACAACAACAAGGATGAGAGAACAACAACAACAACAACAAGTTTTTTTCATATAGTTTATTTTCCCCTCCGTCATAACATACCCACGCTGGGGGAGCCGCGTTGGGTATGTTTACAATTCAAGAATACTCTTGTCCAATCAGAGACCGCCATTTGGTCCTGCCATATTCGTTCTTGCCCGTTAGATGTATTCTCGGCTGCACTTGTCCAATCAGAAGCCGTCCCTAAGAAAGTCCCATCTTCGGCCCTGTTCGCTCTCATCCGTTTGTTCTAATCGTCGTCGGTCAGGCCTGGATATTCGTCGGGCAGTATATCCTGAAACAGTTGTTTGCGCATTCTAATCGCATTTTTCAGGGCCTCGGTGGGTGGTAACCCCATAGCCTCTTCCAAGTGACGCTTGGGCTTCATGATGGACCTGTGCGTGGGGTCGCTTTTCATTTCAAGCGGTAGTAGGGTATACTGTTCATAGATCGCCATGGCTGTTTTCCTCATCCGGGGCCGCATTTCGGTGTACGCCTGTTGTAAGTTATCCTGTCCCGCGTCCTCGATCGCTTCAGCGTGAGTATTGATAGCTGCTGTCACAATACGATCCCAGAAGGTAGGTTCTGCCTCACTTTCCTGGATGTAGGCTGACTATCTGAGGTCAAGCTCTCCATATCAGTAGATAGACTGTCAGCAATCTTGGATTCGGTATCAGTCGATACACTCTCATCGATCTCTGTATCAGCATCCGATTCAACGGACTCCTCGGCGTCTTCAATCCCATGTATATTTTTCTGGTGTCGCATCATATCGTAATGTCTGGTGAACGTGCGTTCACACTCAGAACAAGTATAAGCCATGTTGACGGTTGAACGTCGACTGTGCGTGTTTTGGGAATACACTTTCATAGACAGTAACGCCCGCCAACGCCCACTGTTACGCCTTAACGCCCTATATGTACGCCTTGACGCTCGTCTCAACGCTTTAACACACTTTCTTAACGCTTTAACGTCGTTTAATGATGCGTTCAAACAAATGTTGCTTTTGTGCTATTGCTCTGACATACGCCGCTTTCCAGTTCATGCCCGAGGTTTTCAACATCGACGCTGTTCTTTCGATTTCCATATGGACTGGGTCCTTGTCCAACAATTTCATATGGGTCACGAGGTCGACATACTGCTGACGTAAAGCCCGTCGTAGTCTGGGTGCCAATCTGTTATGGGCTAAAATTGCGGCTTCTTTTTTCGAATATCCTTTGTGTTGAAACTTGTTTTCTGTGGCCCTCAACGTCTCGCCCATCTCGGCGTCCATACTTTCTTTGAACAAATCCTTCCATAGCCTCGAGTTCACGTTATGTTCATTCCCTTGTACGGGTACGGGTTGGGCCTTCACGGTTGGGTGATATTCCGGGACTGATGGTATGAAGCGGACCCGCTGTATGGGGGGGGGGTGGGTTGCTGCTGCTGCTCTGCCAGGAGTGGACTCGGCGGATGGTGTAGGGGTATATGACGTTGCGGTGATTCCTCGCCGGGTAACAGGTGGGTCGTCAGCCGACGATCTTCGGGGGTATGGGCTTTTAAATCTACGAACAGGTAGCCGTACGGACAACTTGTCGCTCCTTGAAACGCCTGCATGAAATGGTCGATGTTCTGAGGATAAATTCGACTACCAAACACACGGATTTGTGCTCTGTCAATGGGATTGGAGAACAACACAAAGTATTGGCAGTTCAAGGCAATATCTCTGGACGCCTTCCCTTGAGGAAAGAGATTCTGGGTCAGATAGATGACGGACAGATTCCGATGATGGGATCCTTTAGTAAACAAGTCGGCGACGTGTGAATTGTCCTTGGCCGCACTCATCAGATCATCTAGCACTACCACGTTGGTCTGCTCGGGGTCAAAGTAATACGGTTCGTTTATGTCGTGGGGAATCCCTGGGACGAAGCTCACATTCTGTAACCTTGTAGTTTCGTAGGCGGGCTGCCATTGGCTATAACACCAAACAACACGTGTCGGAGCTGGGGTTGCCACACCTCCCTCTAAGAACTTCATCACCCAGGACGTCTTTCCACATGCCGTAGGGCCGCTCACCGTCATCGTATAGGGATGCTCTACTGCTCTTGTTGGACCTATAGCGGGACTCGGCTGTGTCTCTTGGTTGTGTTTGCGTTGAATGTGCCTGAGCATACTATCGCGACGAGAGAAGGTTCTCTGACAGAACGTACACGTACACGACATGTTCATCAGTCGACCAATACATATGGACTGATGATGGATACATGTTCATTCCTATATTTACAGACTCTACCACAACCACACACACCACCACCAACTCCACCAACACCACCGCCACACACCACCAACACCACCACCAACGCCACCACCAACGCCACCACCGGGCGTTGACGGGCGTCAACGCCCGGTGGTGGTGGTAGCCCCCGTGTGGCAGAGCTCTTGGATCGGAGCTCTCGGAGCTCAAAGCTTGCGGAGCTCAGAGCTCGGAAATGACGTCATCGCAGACATGCGCGTGTACCTGTGCTGCACCCGCAATTCTGGTGTACCCTATTCCCTACGGGCTATAGGGTACAGGATGCAGCACAGGTACACGTGCATGCCTGCGATGACGTCATTTCCGAGCTCTGAGCTCCGCAAGCTTTGAGCTCCGAGAGCTCCGATCCAAGAGCTCTGCCACACGGGGGCTACCACCACCACCGGGCGTTGACACCCGTCAACGCCCGGTGGTGGCGTTGGTGGTGGTGTTGGCGGTGTGTGGCAGCGGTGTTGGTGGAGTTGATGGTGGTGTGTGTGGTGGTGGTAGAGTCTGTAAATATAGGAATGAGCATGTATCCATCATCAGTCCATATGTATTGGTCGACTGATGAACATGTCGTGTACGTGTACGAGTCAGAGAACCTTCTCTCGTCGCGATAGTATGCTCAGGCACATTCAACGCAAACACAACCAAGAGACACAGCCGAGTCCCGCTATAGGTCCAACAAGAGCAGTAGAGCATCCCTATACGATGACGGTGAGCGGCCCTACGGCATGTGGAAAGACGTCCTGGGTGATGAAGTTCTTAGAGGAGGTGTGGCAACCCCAGCTCCGACACGTGTTGTTTGGTCTTATAGCCAATGGCAGCCCGCCTACGAAACTACAAGGTTACAGAATGTGAGCTTCGTCCCAGGATTCCCCACGATATAAACGAACCGTATTACTTTGACCCCGAGCAGACCAACGTGGTAGTGCTAGATGATCTGATGAGTGCGGCCAAGGACAATTCACACGTCGCCGACTTGTTTACTAAAGGATCCCATCATCGGAATCTGTCTATTTGACCCAGAATCTCTTTCCTCAAGGGAAGGCGTCCAGAGATATTGCCTTGAACTGCCAATACTTTGTGTTGTTCTCCAATCCCATTGACAGAGCACAAATCAGTGTGTTTGGTAGTCGAATCTATCCTCAGAACATCGACCATTTTATGCAGGCGTTTCAAGGGGCGACAAGTCGTCCGTACGGCTACCTGTTCGTAGATTTAAAAGCCCATACCCCCGAAGATCGTCGGCTGACGACCCACCTGTTACCCGGCGAGGAATCACCGCAACGTCATATACCCCTACACCATCCGCCGAGTCCACTCCTGGCAGAGCAGCAGCAGCAGCAACCCACCCCATACAGCGGGTTCGCTTCATACCATCAGTCCCGGAATATCACCGGGAAGGGGTTGTTCAAAGAAAGTATGGACGCCGAGATGGGCGAGACGTTGAGGGCCACAGAAAACAAGTTTCAACACAAAGGATATTCGAAAAAAGAAGCCGCAATTTTAGCCCATAACAGATTGGCACCCAGACTACGACGGGCTTTACGTCAGCAGTATGTCGACCTCGTGACTCATATGAAATTGTTGGACAAGGACTCAGTCCATATGGAAATCGAAAGAACAGCGTCGATGTTGAAAACCTCGGGCATGAACTGGAAAGCGGCGTATGTCAGAGCAATAGCACAAAAGCAACATTTGTTTGAACGCATCATTAAACAACGTTAAAGCGTTAAGAAAGTGTGTTAAAGCGTTGAGACGAGCGTCAAGGCGTACATATAGGGCGTTAAGGCGTACCAGTGGGCGCTAGCGGGCGTTACTGTCTATGAAAGCGAGTGTATTCCCAAAACACGCACAGTCGACGTTCCACCGTCAACATGGCTTATACTTGTTCTGAGTGTGAATGCACGTTCACCAGACATTACGATATGATGCGACACCAGAAAAATATACATGGGATTGAAGACGCCGAGGAGTCCGTTGAATCGGATGCTGATACAGAGATCGATGAGAGTGTATCGACTGATACCGAATCCAAGATTGCTGACAGTCTATCTACTGATATGGAGAGCTTGACCTCAGATAGTCAGCCTACATTCCAGGAAAGTGAGGCAGAACCTACCTTCTGGGATCGTATTGTGACAGCAGCTATCAATACTCACGCTGAAGCGATCGAGGACGCGGGACAGGATAACTTACAACAGGCGTACACCGAAATGCGGCCCCGCATGAGGAAAACAGCCATGGCGATCTATGAACAGTATACCTTACTACCGCTTGAAATGAAAGGCGACCCCACGCACAGGTCCATCATGAAGACCAAGCGTCACTTGGAAGAGGCTATGGGGTTACCACCCACCGAGGCCCTGAAAAATGCGATTAGAATGCGCAAACACCTGTTTCAGGATATGCTGCCCGACGAATATCCAGGCCTGACCGACGACGATTAGAACAAACGGATGAGAGCGAACAGGGCCGAAGATGGGACTTTCTTAGGGACGGCTTCTGATTGGACAAGTGCAGCCGAGAATACATCTAACGGGCAAGAACGAATATGGCAGGACCAAATGGCGGTCTCTGATTGGACAAGAGTATTCTTGAATTGTAAACATACCCAACGCGGCTCCCCCAGCGTGGGTATGTTATGATGGAGGGGAAAATAAACTATATGAAAAAAACTGTTGTTGTTGTTGTTGTTGTTGTTGTTCTCTCATCCTTGTTGTTGCTGTTCTCTCATCTGTCTATATCATGGCGTCAAGGCGTTATGCTAGGGCGTTAAGGCGGACGTTGACGGGCGTCACTGCATTTCCAATGAATTAGTGACAATTCCATGAAAATCAGAGCTTTTGGGCTAATTCACCAGGGCGTTGAAGCGTTGAGCTTGGCGTTGGCGGGCGTTGCTCACAATTCCCTGTTTGTGCATGCGCAGAATGCAGACAACGGCCGAGATACTAGTCCAGGCGGATGCTCCCTCACATAGGCTTCACATTGATACCTCATACGGCTACGATACACTAGTCCAGGCAGATGCCCCACTCACATAGGCTTCACATTGATACCTCATTCGACTCCATAGGACCACTAGTGGCCCACCCAGACCCCAAAACGTATATTTCCATACCCTTTGTCCACCGCGCATGCCCAGAATGACGATATTCCTATCCCACATCCACCCAGTCAGATGCTCCTTCACGAATGCTTCACATTGATACCTCATACGACTCCATAGGACCAATAGTGGCCCACCTCGACCTCAAAACGTATATTTCCATACTCTTGGTCTACTGCGCATGCGCAGAATGACGTCAGTTCCACGTCACACCCACCCCGTCGGATGCCCCCTCACACAGGCTTCACTTTGATACCTCATACGACTCCATAGGACCACTAATGGCCCATCCAGACCCCAAAACGTGTATTTCCATACCCTTTTCCCACAATTCCCTGTCTGCGCATGCGCAGAATGTTGACAACGGCCGAGACACTAGTCCAGGCGGATGCCCCCTGACATAGGTTTCACACTGATACCTCATACGACTCCATAGGACCACTAGTGGCCCACAAAGACCCGAAAACGTCTATTTCCATACCCTTGGTCTACTGCGCATGAGTAGAATGCCGATATTTGCCGTCGGATGCCCCCTCACATAGGCTTCACAATGATACCTCATATGACCCAATTGGACCATTAGTGGCTCCCCTAGATTCCAAAACGTCTATTTCCATACACTTGGTCCACCGCGCATGCGCAGAATGACGCTATTTCAACCCCGTACCCAGCGCATCAGATGCCCCTTCACGAATGCTTCACATTGATACCTCATACGACCCAATCGGACCATGCAGCGTATTTCAAATCTGGGGACTACTTTTTCTCCGCGGAAGCTTTCTCCCGTGACCGCATCACCGCCAGACATGATCGCATCACCGCGGAGGAATACAAGGTCAAAGGTTAACGGACATATAGTGGTCAAAACTTGGCACACAGCCAATTCTGATGCAATCCATAACCGCCACTACAACGCCACCTGTCGGATGCAAGAGCTACCTCCCCCGGCAAAATGTGACTCTATTCCCGTTGACCCTACTACTTACGCTAGATTGATGTCTGCTTCAGGGGCAGAATCGCTAGAATGGAAAGATTCAGCCTTTAATTCTTGCAAGCTGTAAATTGGAAACATATCCTTTTTCGATCAGTAAAATAGGAAACCCTCTTGATACTTTCTTCCCGACTAAATGTGCATTCCTTCCTAACTCCGCTTTGACACTCGACTACATATACATTCGTACCTGCCATCCGTTTGACACTTGACTACTTATGCAATTTGCTCCCTAACACCGCTTTGTCACTGAACTACATAACCATTTCTCACTAACGCCGCCCATCTACACGTACATTTCTCCCTTATACTGCTTTGACACTTTACTACATGTACATATCTCCTTAACACCGCCTTGACATTTGATTTCATGTATATTTACTCTGACACTTCTGACACTCGACTCCATGTACATTCCTCCATAAGCGCGCTCCACTAATTAGATGGAGAAAACATTCACATTACATGCTATTCATACGACTGATATGAGCCAAGCCCTACGGTCTAACGCCGCTGTGACATTCCTCCCTTGCACCGTTTTGACTCTCAAGTACATGTACATTCCTACCTAACACCGCTTTGCAACGACTTCATGCAGTTCTCGAAATCACCGCTTTTGCATTCCTCTTACATTTACAATCCTCCATAACAACGCTTTGACAATCGACTACAGGAACATTCCTCATTAACAGCGCTTTGACACTCAACTACATGGACTTTCTGGACAGTAATATTCCAGTGGAACCTGCATATGGCGTATACATATCTCGCTTAGTAGCATTTGCTAGATCCTGTGTTAAATGTGACGATTTTAATCAACGTCACAAAACATTGGTGCAGAAACTTAAAAAACAGGGCTATTCCACCAAGCGCCTACACTCAACGTTTCTCAAATTTGGCGATACATATCGCATGCTGATAGCAAAATACGAACGTAGCGTGCAAGATCTATAGCGCTACGTTTCGTAACTTGTGTCTAATTCCGCTTAACCCGGGGCTAGGGGCCGTATGAACCCATGTACTTCAAGATCCTCATGGTACTCATGTGAACAGTCACAATCAAAGCATGACTGAGATACATAATTCTTTAGATAACGACTTTACAACGAATATTATGGATTAAGAGTACTGATCAGCGATACGGATTTGATATTTTTGGAACATCATGATGTCTTGCCGGCATCATTGAAAACTGTTCACCGCTTCTCTCTTGCAGGAAACAAGCCTAAGTTCATGTATACTATGATTTTCTTTTTGAATTTGGTGCTAATACTGTTATATGGAATATGGAATAGGTCTTTGGATTATGAACGCGGATATTCTCTAATGGACGACGGCTGAATTATGGATGACGGACTAGACGCTTGTAATCCCTCCACAACACCGCTTTGACACACGACTATTTGTACATTCCTCCCTAACATCGCTTTGGCAATCGCCTACCTGAACAATCCCCCTCTAAAACCACTTTGGCAATCGACTGCATGTACATTCCTCCCTTATATCTATTTGACACTCAATAACATCAATACTGCTCCGTAACACCAGTTTGACTCTCGACTACATGTATGTGTCTGCCTAACACCAATTGAGACTCGATTACATGCACATTCCTCTCTGACACCGCTTTTACATTCGTCTACATGCACATTACTCCCTTAATTAACCCCTTCGACACTCGACTATAAGTACATTCCTCCCTAACACAACTTTGACACTCGATGGCATGTACATCTCTTCATAACAGCGGTTCACAATCATGGAGAAAATTTTCCGTTTACATGCCTGAACTGACAGCTAAACGACTGGTGCATTCCTTCCTGAAATGCTGGTGCATTCCTCCCTAATACCGTAATTGGCAATCTCTGAAAGATAGTCAGAAAATTTCACAGAATTCCATTCTACAACTTGCAAGGATTTTATACCTCCCTGAAAAAGTATTAGAGCTTTTCCATTTTACCGAATCTACTGCTGACAAAACCGGAAGGGTCCATTCTACGAATTTTACCGGTTGAAAAAAGGATAAGATTGAAAGTAGCGTAACTAGCGCTGTCTAAAATTAAAGGGGCTAGCTTTCGATTGTAGCGCTTTTTGCGCTGGGAAAATTAAAGGGTTAACTTTTGGAGCTAACACCCCCTCTTTGTGTACTCTTTTCATACACAGGGCGCCACCCGACTCCCTCTCCCCTAGGGGCGTACTTACATGATAGATACCCCGTCTGTATGCCTACACCCTATATTGATAACGTGTGAAAGAGGTACCAATGCTCAACAAGGCTAACACATTCACTAATTCACTCACAGACTTCCGGTTCATAGAACGGATATTGATAAAAGGGACAACCGTAATCCAAATAGATCGTTTCTGATGTATCTGGTAGGTCATCTTGGTTGTCCGCCATTATGGGTATGTCAGTCCATATAGCTGCCGAACACAAAGGTGATACTTCACATCGGGTCGCATTGCCCAAATGCCCAAACTGGTATTAGAGTGAAGTGACCTGTCCGTTGATCGTTTATTACAGAATTTTCGCAACAACTTTTGGCTATCGTTATAGGTTCAGTGCTTCAGTGTACCGATTCGTTTCTTGTACAAGCCTGCGTAACCCTGCCGTTGACTAGGGTAGTCGGGATGCTGTGTATCAGTCGAGATCGTGTGGTGTGCGGACTCAACTAACTCTTATCATACACCTATTGTGTTATTCGCCTTGATACAAGCATGTATGACTATTTCAGGTTTTAGTGGAGAGTTGTTGTTTTATATTATTTTGGATTATGCAGAGAACCGTATACCTGAAGATAATGGCATTGCTTGGTACCTGAAATTGTGTAAATGTGAAATGCTGGGCATGAAGGCATGAAGGACAAAGTGAAAACGTTACCATTAGGCTGTGTCACAATTTCAAGATTCAAGATTCAGGGTGTACTATATCCCAGTACACGAGCACATATTGGATTCAGACCTTCGATCTTGAGCTGATAAAGGGAACTCTGAATAATTACAAGCGTCTGGTCCGTCATTCATAATTCAGCCGTCGTCCGTTAAAGAATATCCACGTCCATAATCCAAAGAACTATTCCATATAACAGTATTAGCATCAAATTCAAAAAGACAATCATGGGTTTCATAAACATAGGCTAGATTCCAACCTGTAACCATCTCGGTCATCTATACACGGTAAGACTGACCCTGGGATCGTGTGTATCCATTCTCAGCCTACTTTCGGCAACTATAACGGGGATTCCCCCCAAAAACAACCCCACGTGATATTGTCAGCCAATCAAGTAAAATCTACCGACGTAACTCCAACGTAACCCGCCATTTTCGAGTCATGTGATGTTCTACTTCTTCAAATTTACAGATCTACAATACCTCTTGAATGATACGGAAGTTATTCGTATCTGTATCTCTTGTAAGCCCAGGCAATATATGTTTCAGAAGTGGAATGAAAAACCTGTAATTTATCAGATTTCTCGAATCTGTTCTCTGCCGGATGAAGGCCGAACAGAATCCGGTAAAGTACCGGATATCGCTCCGCGATAATGGAGACACACGATTCGCAAGCCATCTTATGGATGGCGAAGTGTACGCAAATGGCTAGATTCCTGCCTGCAAGAGAGAAGCGGTCAACAGTTTTCAATGATGCCGGCAAGACATCATGATGTTCCAAAACTGTCAAATCCGTATCGCTGATCAGTATTCTTAATCCATCATATTCGTTGTAAAGTCGTCATCTAGAGAATGATGTATCTCAGTCACGAGATTGTGACTGTTCATATAAGCACCATGGGGATCTTGAAGTACACGGGCTCATACGGTCCCCGGTCACGGGTTAAGCGGAATTAAACACAAGTTGCGAAACGTAACGCCATAAATCTTGCACGCTACGCTCGTATTTTTGCTATCAGCATGCGATATGTATCGCCAAATTTGAAAAACTTTGAGTGGATGCGCTTGGCGGTATAGCCCTGTTTTATGAGTTTCTGCAACAATGATTTGTGAGGTTGATTAAAATCGTCACCTTTATCACAGGATCTAGCAAATGCTACTAGGTGAGATATGATACGCCATATGCAGGTTCCACTGGAATATTACTGTCCAGAAAGGAATAGTTTACAATGTGGAAATTGCAATCATCTCTTTGTCATACAGTCGACGAGAGAGAAGGCCCGCTTCATTTTTACAGAAATATAGGACTAAATATGATGTGCATGTAGGGATATCTGTAGTTTCCTTCAAATCCAGTGAAGGTTGATATATATCCCTCGCTGTGTCATTTATATAGCGATTATCCACAGCGAGAAGATCGTCTATATAGCGTTTCGTGAATACCTATATACATGAGAATTTATATATAGAGGTAAACTCCAGGTTACCCATTAACTTTATGCATCAATTGAGTAATATATGTATTCCACAAGTGACAATAGCCTCAACGGCCCACACTGGGTTGCACTACTTTCAATAATCCTCAACCCAATAATATATGTATTCCACAAGTGACAATGGCCTCAAGGGCCCACACTGGGTTGCACTACTTTCAATAATCATCGACTGTGATTGAATGTTTTTCCAAATGTTAATTGTACTGGATAGAAAACCATTGAATCGTGTTATGCGGATTCATTCGTGAATATTTTCTCGATTTGACAAAGTTTATAACAGAATAAAAAACCATGGCACCGAGCAATCCCGATATAATCGCTTATTGTAATGGAAAACATTCCTCGCACTGATATATGGAAACACTTCCAAAGATCCAATCATATGCCAAAACCTGGTATAGTAATGTTTTTCTATGAGTGGCAAGGTGTTTTGTCCCTTCGGTGTAGAGAGTCGTAATATCGTCGTAGTAGCAAGTAACAATGTAGTAAACGTGATCGCAAAATTGTCCATTGTGTACGGCATTTCCACATGCATAACATGCCCACCCTATTTCAAATGGACGTAATCATGCATTGATACACCCGATCCTTTGTAAATTACAATAAAATCTCTGTGCAAATGTGAAAGTTAAAAACTGTCGAGAAAATCCCAGGGACGCCGCTGTTGTCTGGCGCCCAACAGTAAGACATTCGCTATATCTTAATATCGCTGTTTTAGTTACACCCTGCTTTTACCATGTTTACCACTGACAATTACTGAATCTTATATCCCCTCGAGTTGTCTCCCTTAAAATAAATGACCGAAAGAAGGATAAATCTTGGGATAAATCTCAAGTATCTAATTTCCACGTCAGTACTAGTGACACACCCTCATTTTTTACTGTTATGTTTTTAAATTTCAAAGATCCATCAGTTCACTAGGGCTAACTGGTAATACGAAGTAAAGCAAGTCGTACTACTACTGATTCAGTTCGAAGACGCGAAGCTAAAAGCTTGTCAAAATATAATGGATGTATTCTTGTCACTATCCAAGGTTCGAACGACTAGTCTGTAGTATAAAGATGACTGACATTATTCTTTGGGACGGACGCCATTCAGAAGATAAAATAGGGCAGCTCAGTACGAATTTCTGGTATATCACTCTGCGCCAATCACGGGATTTCACGGTCACTACATTCTGATTGCTTATATGACAAACTGTGGCTTGGGGTCACATCCTCATATAGGGGACATGCAAACTCTCTTTTTTTGTGAAAAATTATCTCATCCTACGAGATAACTATCTCGTCCCACGACATAATTATCTCGATAATTTTTCGCGAAAAAAGGATTGTGCGTGTCCCCTCTACGGTTCCGTACTCATAAATAGACAGTTCAGCTCCGTTTCTAATCCAGTATAATACCCGACTTGCTAACACGAGGCGCCAATAAGCCTTATCGGAGTGTGAAGTGCGCATGTCACATCCGGGTCTTAGGAAAGAAAAACAAAGCCACGTGATGAAACTTTTGTATATGACATAGCTGGCTGGCGCTGTTTTCTGTCGTTTCTGAAATTTTTTCGGCAAACTGGGCTTTTTGGTGACCGAGCAAACAAATACAGGTATTCGCGAAAAGAGGGAAGCCCAAAAAACATGGCAGCGCATTAAAGTCACCCGTAGAAAATGCTAAACGTTCGCAAACATTCGAAGAGGTTCAACTTGCACTGTGATTTGCCTGTCAGAACGCCGTTTCGTTTGTGTAGTGAAGTCAGGTGTGGAAAAAAGAGCTTTAAAAAAAGAGAACAATAAATCTGGGCACCTGCTAGGCGGACCGCTTGAGTTCGCGAGAAAATTCAATCAAGTATGTTGACTATGCGTTCTGCGGGTCCCACCCGTTGTGAGCCTCGTCACGGGAACACGCACAGCAACCAGGAAATGTGGCACAAGTTTTCAGCCTTGCCAGTCAGAATAACAGGTCTTTTTTCCTTATGTGCAACTAAACAGGGGTAACAAGATTATATTTTATTTTTGACGAGTGCATCAAACCCATTTGTGGAAAAAAAATCGCCCAGTTGGAGGGCCTTTCCAACTCCTAAAATCTTCCACTGTCAGCCCATGCTTCCATGCTTCTGCAGGCTTGGGGAACCACCTCATCGGTTTGTTTATCTTTCTTCAATCCCAGAATGTACCGCAGCCAGAGACACTCCGATAAACCTTATGAAACTAACTGAGTAGATACGAATAATGTTGGTCAACTTGAAACAGAGTACCGGTATCAGTACCGTTCAAGCCGGCTGTATTTTACTCCTAAATATTGTGGCCCTTCACCGAATATGGCAAAGTGCTGTTCAAATGTTAATTTTATTGTCATGATAATAATATAGCATTTTTAGGTTTAACACTTTACTCCTTGAGGGGACCTAGGGGTCGAAAATGAACAGAACTTATATGATAGTTTTGTATATGATAATTTTGTAGTGCTTAGACTATAAGTAAGACATACTTACCAGTATACACTTGGTCCGGATGGCGGCTATCACGATGTGTCCATTTTGGTGTCCAATAATCAGTAGATTCGCCAGTTCTTATCTCGTCAAAACGCCACCGGAACAACCCCGGGGTGAGCAAATCACATTGAGGCTCCGCGCACAGGGCACTACATTCTCCTTCACTTTGATAGAGGGTGATTTTGTCCTGTGGCCCCAAAGATTTAAGCCAAACAGAACCATTAATATTAAGCCATGATAAACTTGACAGGTGTGAATGCCTCCAAAAGCATTATACTTTGAACAGGAATGCTATCATTCGAATATATATTTTATGACATTGTAGCCCCTTTCATACCAGAACGGGCAAACCCCGAAATCTCTCTCAGCATGTAAGCATTAAACTGACATACCCGGGCACAAACAAATTCGGCAGTCCACCTCTCCTCTTTGAGGGTGTACTCTAAGGCATAATCTCAAGTTTGTGTACTCCTCAAAGCAGCCCATTCCTCGAGGTATTTCCCTTCCTACCACTCGGTCCTCTTTGTTAAAAAGTGGATGTGGATATTTAAAAACTCAAAAAGTTTTAGGGAGAACTAGATAGCAAAGGGCTCATACCGCATAGACATGTATCTACTTGGGATTTCATTGAACGCCTTAGTTCATTAATATCTGTGTTCAATAAGGCTCGTCACTGGTATGTTAATGTCGTATGGCATACTTCACTTCTACTGCAAGTAAAGGATATAATTCTTGGGATGTTTCTTTGTTTACAGAATTGTTTGCATTTCTCAGTAACAACATCTGTCTGAAATCCGGCAATACCATATACCAAAAGCGTACAGGTACCCCAATGTGTACAAATTCTGCACCACTTTTGGCGGACCTATATCTGTTCTTGAATGAATATGCCTATATGCAGAAATTGTTCAAAAATAACCATTCCAAAGCACGTTTTTTTCTCGTTCACCAAACGATGCATAGATGATCTCCTAGCACTGGATAATGCCTATATCAGCGGCGCTGTGCAGGATATTTACTCATCTTCACTGGATTTGAAGGAAACCACTGATAACCCAGACAGGGACATCATATCTGTGCCTATACCTATTTCTCTCATGTCGACTCTACGAGAAGAGAGACGATTACAATTTTGAAATAGTTAACTACCTATTTTAGATAGCAATATTCCGGAAGGACGTGCTCACGTCGTATACATATCTCGCTTGGTAGCATTTCCTAGATCTCATGCAGATTTTCATCCACGCCACAATATATTATTGCAGAAACTTGTCAAACAGGGCTATACCAAAAACGCCTCCATTCAAATTTTCTCGAATTCTGTGATAAATATCGTACACTGACGGCAAAATACAATCGTAGGATGGAAGATCTATGCATGATCCTACGTTTCTTAACCTGTGTCTAATTCCGCTTTACCCGGGGCTAATGGTCGTTTGAATATCGTGTGCTTTACATCCCCATGGTGCCCAAATCAACAGTCACAATCAACATCGGACTGAGATACATACTCTGGAAACAACTCGAAATTCATTTGGATAAGGAATAATCGTCAGAGATTAGGATTTTATATATAGAACACTATCATGTCTTGCTGACATCATTATAGCAAACCATCTTGTGTTTCTATTATTTTTATATCATATACATTTGGAATTGATGCTAACTGTCATGCAAAATATGCCTTTCGCTCATTTACGCGGAAATTCTTTTGTGGACTATGACTGAATATTGAAAACCGGATCTGAGGCTTGCTATGTGAGTCGATAGCTACTGAGATGGAGACAACTCCAAATTTCGTATCCGGCTTGTCGGTGAGGGTTTCGCTAGCGGCACAGGAGGCAACTAGCCGGACCACAATGAATGCTCCAGGATTGTTGCCGACAATGCCCCACTGCCTGTTCCGTTTCTGAGACATCCAGTGGAGGGGAACGCAACATTTCTACTCCACTGGTCATCTTTTCTGGCCCCAACTGGGTCTCCGTGGAGAACTGGCTACTTTGAGTTGACCTGCCACTGGAAGAGCACAGCTACTCCTGTTAGGAGGTGAAATTGCGCATCTGCCATGACACGGAATAGAGCGACATGTTTGTCGAGAACTGCAGGGTGAGAGCGATACTAAATAGGTGTCATTTTCAGAAAGTCAAAAAAGGCAAAAGGGCTTGCGCCAAAACACATTTCAGCTGCGTAACTGCTTTCTGATAATGCTCACTTCACTCAGATTGAGCCTTTGTCTGTGGGTGATTCAAGTGGGCGAGCTGAGAAATGAGACACGGATTCCCTGTAATCATTTACAAATCCTATGAGGCATTCTACATCAATACGGCTACTTGTTACCGACTAGAGTTTCTCTTCAGTGACAGAGGCACCAGCTTTGTTTACCTTTATTCATGAAATTGGTTTCGCGTCTGAGAAGGCACATTTTCTAGGTTGAAACTCGAGGCTGTGGTCTATAAGACGCTGAAATGCTACCCTAAGATTTATCTTATCATAATCCAACCACTTAATTCCAGGACTATCATATCGGCATTGGAGGCTAAGACCTCCCGCCAGGTGGGATTCATTGAGCGCTGAAAGGTGGTAGGAACATTGTAGAGTCAAAACTTTCGTTAACAAGGCTGTTTATTGATAATATTCTGGGCTGACGACAATTTATCAGTACCCTGTCGCTAGGTCAAAGTGTCTAGATACTCCTCGATTAGGGGGAGGGCATATGCGTCTTCAGTTTCTCTAGAATATAATTCCTAAAACAAAATACTGGCGCAGCAGCCCAATCAGATTCTAAACGGTTGTATATCCCCAACACCTTACATAGTTTGGATATATTCCTGTTCGAATTATGGTCGAGATAGGGGTCAGCCCCCCCCACTTTTGAATATGCTCCGCGGCGCCTGCGGACCACATCAAAATCCTTCGTGGCAAACAATCTGGAAAGCTACACAACGATTGCGTAAAGGCAGCGACATCTTCGACGGGAGTCTGAAGATTTATCTTTGTAAAGTTTCGTCGGATGTTCTGTAACTACTAATGTTTCAGGAATATCCGAGGGTAGCTTTGTTTCTGGGCAATCTTCATCATCAATAGGGTTAATACTAGTTAACTGAACTGCATTACCAATGCAGGTATCTATATTAAGTATAAAAAACCTATTAGACTCGTTCCTCACACAGAAACAGAGTTGTCTCTTCTGATTAGTACTTTTGTAGTAACAGTTCATCAGCTGTACCCATTGGTTCCCTATGAAGTGGACTTCTCTTGTAGACCAGGGACTAGTTTGGCATTACGAGGGGGCACTATTGTGGTGGTTTCCATAAACCTCCACGGACGGGAAAGTGTTCTTCAAATGAATGCCTGTTGTGCGTAGTGGTGACGAGATCTTCCCCATCTAAGGACTCACAGGAATGCTTCCCGCGGAGAAAGTGTACAAATGGGATATTTTATAATAAATCTTCAATATTTATCGTCATTTCAGCTGCAGTGTCAACACCAACATGAAATTCTTCGGTGCCAGCACTGAAGGGAACTATCATGATCTAGCCTATGGATCGAGTTAAGCTTACTACCCTGATATCCTTCCCAACGACCCGGCGTGATCTGCCGTGTTAAATCGGTCGACCCCAAGAGTTGTGAATTCCGAATTGCGTCGCACACACCGCGATTGTTATTGAAACTGTTCATTTACCTGATCTTGGCTAAACTAATGTCAGAGTTATATTCCTTCTGTTATTGTCAAAAGAACTGTTCCCATCTCTTTTTGGTGAATGACTCCCCACAAATATTTGTCTATTTCTTGAGGTTTTAGGAGATCAAGTTCAAAGGTTATCTGTCTAGTTCATTTCCTTTAGATTCTAAAGGGATGCTGTCACATATCTGAGAGCAATTCTCAGAGTTACAGTTCTCACACTTACGCGTTTCGAATTGTGCAGACCGTTCCTTGGAATCTCTAAGTAAATCGACTGCAAAACCCTGAATTGAAGTCCCGTGCAGTTTTGAATAGGCAACTCTGGCCAAACAGCTGTCGGCAAACTCATCTAGTGACTCTTAATGACCCTTTCACTAAATAATTTATTACCACTGGATGATCTTCTTTGTAAAACCGTCGTTTCAGATCTTTAGGAATCCGTAGTCATTTTTGATATGCCGTGTATGGTTCTCAGCTTTTCCTCTTAAACGTTCCAACAATCTACTAACTCTACTCGTTCTAGAGTAGTGATAGCGTTTTGCGACAGTTTTGAAATAAAAAAATGAAGGTGGCCCACTCACTATTATAATCCGAGAATATTCTTAATCTAGGAGACTGATGATTAGGTTTTCTAGGCTTTACCCCAGGTCTCACGCTGGTGGGACTACCTGAAGCTGAACCACGAATAGAACTAGGTAGTTTTGTGTCCGAATCGCTATTTGATGCGGAGTACCGTCAGAGAAAACGTAATATCTGTGAATATTACCTCTGTCTCTAGACCTGCAATCATCAGACTGTAAATCCATAAACCCTACTACTATATTACTCTCAGGCGAATGGTGTCTCCGCGTGGGTGAATGCCCAGAACGCCCATCTCTAGGCCGGGGTGTCCCAATTAGGAGCCTTGTCACTACCCCTATCTCTATGGTCAATCCTATTCTCCCGACGGTCTCCAAGGTTAAAACAAATCATATTCTGAATAGATTTTACTCATATTCGCTAACCATCACTCATTTCCCCACCCCGAAAATGGGTTGTTGTTTTCTTTTTACTGCAAACCCTTGCGATTGCTTTGAATCTCGATGAATTGAACGGATTTGTATAGCTTAAATAAATTATTGCATCAACAATAGAGCCATCAATTATACCGTGCAATGTTTTCAATATAGCCTTATCTTCTGTAAACAGATTTACCTGCGTATGGGCCATATCGAACTGAGGTGAAGCACTGTATCTAAATAAATAGGTAGTGCACAAACAAACCAATATGCTAAATTAATGTACATGTACTCCCAATGACTGCGAGGACTCCTCTATTGTTTAAATTATACAATACAATCTACATTTTTATTTATTCTCGGAAATACGATACTGATAACACTAGCTCCGTGGAGCTGATTCACCCGAGCTGTTAGATTTAATCGAAAGAGATAAGAGTAACATATAACTTTGCGACTGTGGGCAATTCTGAGAAAATGTCTGGTTAAACTCACTGAGCAGAAGCTGGCAACTGGATGCAGATAATCCCTTGCGCACTCCTACATGTGAAAACACGGGTTGCCACCATGGCATAATTGGTCGTAATTGCTCCTTCACCCATAAAAGCCTATATACAAAACATCTGTTCCCAATCAATCTGGTTAAATATCTTCGTTATAACCTTACCACGAACAAGTGTTGCGAACGTCAAACTCCCCAGTCTCATAGCCGAACGTTTTTACCCATTTTAAAACTAGTTACATAAATATTTGTCCATATCAGCGTGGAATTCAAAATGGCGAAGCAGTGGGGTCAAGTAAAATTTTCACCACATTTGTTCCCTTATTAACCCCATCCTCCGGAGGAGGAGGGGGTTATTGGAATCGTCCTTGGCCATGGGGGCAGCCATTGAGCTGTAGAAAACTTTGTACATCAAGAGCGGAAAAACTAAGAAGACTTAGGCACTGAAACTTGCCTAGTTGGTCACAAATGTAATGTTGTGAGTCTGTATAGTTTTTGGGCGATGGCAGATGAGAATTAATTAATTTTTGCGAAGAAATGCTCGAAATTGGTAGGGTAATTTTTACACGGAACGTGGATGATGTTGTCCTTGTACGTTAAGAGATTGACGAAATCACCCGGATGTTCGTGTTGTATAGATATACCCCGGGTATTTTTGAAGCGATCAGTCTCTGCACAGAGGTGACGATGGTAATCAAAGTGTTAGCTATACTCGGATCTCTTGATTAGGAGAGTGCCTGGTTTTGCGACAACCGTAAAGTGTGATGTTCTTCCAGCATGGCGATCTCAAATAAACGGACTCGAATAAACAGGCGAATAAAGCACACTTCCAGACCAGGGAATTGAAAACTTACCGACGTTTACGCTTTAGTTGACCTGATAACTATTACTAGGGCAATTTTAAACATATTCTTCGTCAACTTCGGAAGAAAGATACGGAGTTGTTGGCTTGAAATGACACAAGCCGAAGTGCGTCGGCGGACACGGGCAAGTGAACTGATATTTTTCCTTGAACGAAGTCAGCAACTGACAGTCAAAATCTATATCATTTCTCTGCTAGAAAATCTCAGTTTGCCGATTTTGTTTTATTATGAATACATTGAAATAATGCGTTGAAATAAACCCCGAAGATACAAGCAAACTTATTTGCAAACTTCAAATTGTGAAGTCAAATTTTTCGTTCTTCAACAAATCGCGTGTTCAAAGGTCTCTTCCCGTTTCTTGTCTCAAATCAGAGGGATTAAACGTTGTGCTAAAAAAAAAAAAAAAAAAAAGTTGTTTTTTTTAAATATTTTTTTCCATTTGTACCGGTAATCAATGTTCAGTTATGTTGATTCCTCAATCAGTAAGTCTGATATTTGATTCAAAAGCCTACCTATTTTGCCAGAATTCGTGGAATTTGAATATTTTCGCTAATTAGGACACGTTTCTCTGTCTAAAGAAATTTTACTGTGCCGAATAGAGGGATAATCATGAATAAACTTGAGCAACATTGCACATGTGACAGTGGCATTGGACATCACAATAACATTTATTTCCCAAACAAAATAAATTTTTGGCCCTACCTACTCAAATTTTTCCTACTGCCTGTTTCCGGAAACAGACATATTTTGATTTTTGTTACAGTTATCACTTGGTGATCAATAAATTTATCGAAAATATTCAGAGAAATGCTGGTTAAATGCCATGCGGTTGCGCAGGAAATGTAGCTTGATTATCAATTTTTCTGTACTGTCATGACAATCGCTCTGACACCCCCTATGTTCCTTCATTCCGTCCTTGATCCATTCGCAACATTTTTTGCAAGCAAATTACTGGAGCCATGAATATTTCAAATTCGCGCTTTTCCCCCATAAACAAATTATACCTCAGAAAATGACCAGCTCACCTTGCCAGCTTAAAAAAAGTCGTCAAAATACGAACAGCTACGGTAATCAGTTCAGTTTCAGTTTAAATTGCATTTCCCCCCAATATTCCTTAGCTTTCTGTGGTGTGCGAGTCGAAAGAATAAATGCGAGATGAGTACATAATTATCGACCCTATACCAAAGTGGACTAATCAAAACATGTTGGTTTCTGAGGATATTTTCAATTTCCTGACCATGTGTTTCTGCGGACAATGCCTCTTCATTATTTTCTCCCGTCTGAAAAGACATTGAGAAACAGAATTTTTTTTTTTAAGATAATGCTTCACATCTGATTTTACAAGTGTCACCAATCTGTATTCTACCATGTTCTATATATTTGACGGGAAATTCTATGCAAATCTATTATCCTAAGCGCCGTGTCATTCCTCTCCAAATTCGCGGGTTATGATGACTTAATGGAACAGCCTAGTAGAGCTGTCACTTTTGCGATGACAAACCCAAGACCACTTCGACCAAGATGGCAGGAACGACCAGGAGAGTGACTCGAACAAACTCTGGGTAAATGGGTATCAACTATTGATACAGTACCTATAAATCAAGCAATCAGCATTGTTGCAGACACTTCAAGAGTGACTGAAATACAAACCAGACCATTTAGTCTGCCACTCCGAGAGCATGTCCAATGATGACAGGGTATTATTTTGGCATATAAGTATGAGGAACAAAGCCCAGATCTATTACATACCAATTACAAAATAGGATGGGGTTTTCGAAGTCCACGAGTTCTAGTTTCAGTTACACGGGCGTATATTGAAGCCCCTTGGGCTCTTGTTATACAAGCCTTGCTTTTTCACAGGTATCCAATACTCGTAAAGCTGCCTTTAAATCAGGTGTACCATTATCTATTTGGATACCCATAAAAAAAATAACCACAAAATGTAATGATCACAAATTGTTTTCTCTGTATGTCAATTATATAGTGATGATCACATTCCGTCACCATCACTCACCTAACTTTCCCTCTGGGAGAACTATTGATCACTCTCCTGGAACACTCTCCAAATACATTGATCATTCTCCCAATACAATGATCACTCTCCCAATACATTGATCACTCTCTTAATACAATGATCACTCTCCCCAGTGCTCCAGATAATTTTTTTTTATGAGG